>ML778008.1:1388419-1425204 GCA_009831015.1 Picea engelmannii
TTGTATATGCATGTGCATTTTCCTTCATGTCCAAATACCTTTATCAATCTTGCGGTCCAAAACCCATGACTAGGGTTGACATCAATGACAACAACCAATCTTCCAACATAGAAATTCTTGGTTAAGTGATCATAAATGGATGCAAAAGTATGTGTACATAGAGTTGCATGAAATTTTCTTTAGTGAATTTATGATAATTGTTACTGAGTAGTTAGAAAGACTAGTAGAGAACACTGGAAGGTATCGAACCACAAAAACAAGGAATTGGACTCCTGATTTTGTAAGACAATTGAATTTTGTAAGTAATCAAAATTCTCACGCAATTGATTTTTGGATAGATAATATATTAGGAGTATATTTTACATAATTTGCAGTAGATTGTACCCAATATTATAGTGTTGCAGAAAGGGACTTCTTCAAGGGTTCGTGCGGAAGGTTCATGAAATAATTGGGCACATGGATAAAGATGCTATTGTGTGAAAAGTGTGTGATGAAAATGGATTTTGACTGCTAAGGGGCTTCACACACATAGGAGGACTGGGGGATGAAAAAAGGATAGTCTGAGGCCAATAGAGAATGAATGAAGCGATGAAGTAAGAAGGGAGGGACTGAGGATGAAAAGAACTGAAGAAGGTATACCAGAGAAAGAAGACAAGTTTGGGGAACTACACAGAGGAAGTGTTGATATTTTGGTAGTTTTGGGAAGTATTAATCTCCACATGTAACCTTGAAAAGAATATAATATTCTGGGAAGCAAGAGAAACCCTAAAAGCCTTGGACATAACCTTAGAAGACAATTCAGATAAAGGAAATAATTAATATTGATTTTCTAGCTTCTAGAAAGAGAATTCGGCCCAGACAGCTAAGAAAGAGCATTGCAAATATAGGATGCCAGATCTCATTTGGACACACACAGCTCACAACTACAAAAATTTAGTAAGTGTGCAAGTTTGGAGAGTAGTTGCAGTTGCAGCTACTACAACTTGTATTTTTTATTTTAGGCTTGGACTCTCTCTTGGTTATGGTTTGGAATTTCTACTTGGTACACTAGATCTGGAGAGTGATACGCTACCTTGATTGGCTATTAGGCCTGGGGTTTGCTTCTGGAATTATTCTCTATCAAGGTTAAGGTGCTTGGGGGTGGCTTCGGCCTATGGTTGGGTGATAATATAGTTATATTGTCTTTGGTGAAACAAGCACACATATTTTTATAACAGGTTATGGGCCCACACTATCTTTAGACAGTCTAACTACTGGAAGATAGATTGGGAGGATTTGCTCAGTTACATTTGCATTTGCAGTCAAAGTTTTTGTTGAAGCAACGAAACCCTAACTTAGCACACCTCCTGGTACTCTCAGCAAGATAAGACGTCAATTTTGAGTTTTTGGTCAAAGTCAAAAGTTGACCAAGTCAAATTCAAAGGTTGACCAAGTCAAAGAAGTCATGACTTACTCTATGAAGTTAGAAAACAAGTTATAAAGGGCTTCCAACTTCAGAGCATGGAAGACAACGATTGACCTCATCCTTTCCAAGAATAAAGTGTTGGATATCATGAAAGGAAATATTGTGGAACCACAGTTTGAAGAGATCCAGAAGAAGTCACAACTACCAAATAAGTAACAACTTCTAGATAAGCCGAAATCAGAATCAAAATTGAAGAGATCCAGAAGAAGTCACCAATCAAGAGGAAATTAGAAAAAGACTTATGACACTTTGCAGAAGGTAATAAGGATGAAAACGAAATCATGGACTCTCTTAGATGGATTTGATTATAGAATTCCAAAAGAAGAGCATGCATTCATGCATGAAGCAAGGATTAGGAGAAAGCTAATCCTAAATGATATGACCCATTAAGGATTATGAAGTGTCTATCCATGTTCCCATTGAAAGCACCAAGTGTTTAGTTTAAATCTAGAAGAAGTCTTCTTCGAGTAGAAGCCTTAAAGTATCCTTGGTTGTACATCTACATCCATGATCCTATGATGAAAGGAAGAAGTTGGAATCTTCAGGGCATGGAATCTATAGAAGACTCCATGGACCCAAGAGCTAAAATGAAACATGAGGAAGAACATGAAGATCCCAAGAAAGAAAGAAAATCCTGAACAACCAATTATTATACTGAGAATCACAAAGACTACCATCTTGGTTTGAACCCACTAGAAGCAATCAAGTAGAAGAGATGGAAGTTATGATAAAGAATAGTGTATGTAATAAAATGTGAAAAATAATTATGAATGGAAGAATTGCGAGATTCAGAAGTTCTTCCAAAAGAAGATAAAAAACTACGACGACAACTCGTTCCAGTAAACCAGATACACCTCTTATAGTATCCATGGATTAGAATTTATATATAAAATACTGTTCTTCCCAAATAAAGAAAAATGAGAAAGAAGCTTATACCAGAAAGAGACCCATGTATGCAGATATAAGAATACATTGTATGGATTCAAACAACTTGATGCAAAGTATATTATATACAACAGAAGTGTGGTGAAAACCTTCTATGACAGAAATAGTGTATCAGAATGGTTCCTCAAAAGTCTGGGATGATGGATTGCTAATCCATGCCAAACTCTCATGATGATAGAAGAATTTTTACTTGGATATCTTTCAATTTGAGCTTTTCCACGATGTCATGAGCTAGCAGGAAACATAAGTACTGAATTCAACCATGATATATTGTAATGATCGGAGCTATGTGAAGCCTTCATAGAAAAACCAATGTTCCATGACATACGAAGTACATTGAGATCAAGCATTATATTCTCTGTGATAAAGTATAGAAGAGAGAATAGTTCTCTTGTACATGTCCACTGATGAGAAGATAACAAATATTTTGGTAAATCATATGTCCTAGATGAAAATTTTGTGTACTTAAGAAACAAGTTGGGGCTCGTGGAGACAACTTCCTTATTGAAAAAGGAAGATATTACTCCCAGGTTGGGAGGGAGCATTGATATGTTATTGATTTATGGATAGTCATTTTTTAGTTTGAAAAATGGTCCAGGATGAGCAGTTCCCTTCCAATTCGGAAAGTCGTTTGAGATTTATGACGGACAAGCATTTTCCAGTTCGAAAAATGGTCCAGATCGGACAGTCATTTTTGTAATGAAAATGGTCCGATAGATTAGTGATGTACCATAGATAGTGATTCCCCTTGTGGCCAGTGTGGGGGAATGGTCTAGGACAATCATTCTTCTTAGAATTCACTCTGAGTAGTGGCCAAGTAGAATGGTCTTCCTCGCCGGGAAACCATTTTTTTGAAGTTCATAGTTGTGAACAATTTTGAAGAATGGTCTTTTTTTTAGGTTGGTGCAAGACAATCATTTCCATTAGGAAATGGTCCAAACATTCATTCCCCAGGGAAGACTCATTCTCTCTAGGTTTCACTATGATTAGTGCTAGAGGAATGGATCAATTAGGTCAATGGTCCAGGTTCAACAATTAGGGACAGGCATTCCCTAGGGCAGACTCATTCTCTCCAGGTTTCACTATGGTTAGTGCCAGAGGAATGGCCTAGTTAGGTGACTAGTCCAAGCTTAGAAATCAGGGATAAATATTATTCTATGCTTGAGAAGAATATTCCATTTATCCTTTGGCTGATGTTTTACCTTCTGAGGACAGATGCTCTTCCATATCTCATGGATGTGAGTGGAAGAATGGCCCATATGACTCAGTTTAAATCATGATATTTTTTTATGTAGGTTGATATCAAATGATATGATTGCTATGGAGACTGTATGTCTATGGACAATAGATGTATGCTACTATGGTGGATGCATTCCATTGGTTGTGAGTATGTGTCACTGATTAAGTAGGTGTGTGCTACTTGGTGTGGTTGTGTACCACTGAATAACAGTGGTGTACTACTATGGATATAAACAGTTGTGTTCTATTGAATGACATTGTTCTGATTTCCATGAAGACTATAAGTAGTGTTGGAAATGATTACCATATAGATGGATAGTCAGTGTGTTGGTGGACTGAAATTATCCAGGCAGAAAATGGTTCAGGACATTTATTCTTCTAGGACGTATTAGAAGAATAGTCCCTGTATCCCATGACGTGGCTTCCAGCATATGTTGGAACATTTATTCTTCTATGACATATGTCTGGATTAGAATAATGGTTCCTATATCACTCTATGGAGTAAGTGACTTATTTAGCATCATGCTTGATTACTCATATGGAGTATGGCTTCAAGATATGATTCAGTTGATTCTATCAGATGATACTAATAGTGATGATGGTGCTCGTGATTTTATCATGAGATAGCATGTGTGGCTATGATGATGCTACCAGTTGAATGATTTTTTTGTGCTCAAGATCATTTCCTTTAATACCTCTCTAGCTAGGAGGGAGTGTTGGTATTTTTGTAGTTGCAGGAGGTATAAACCTCTATGTGTAACCTTGACAAGAATATAATATTTTGGGAAGCAAGAGAAACCCTAAAATCCTTGGACATAACCCTAGAAGACAATTCGGCTAAAGAAAATAATTAATATTGATTTTCTAGCTTTCGGAAAGAGAATTCAGCCCATAAAACTAAGAAAGAGAAGTATAAATACAGGATGCCAAATCTCATTTGGACACACAAAGCTTGCAACTATAGAAATTTAGTAAGTGTGGAAGTTTGGAGAGTAGTTGCAGTTGTAGCTACTGCAACTTGTATTTTAGGTTTTATGCTTGGACTCTCTCTTGGTTATGGTTTAGACTTTCTGCTTGGTACATTATCTCTGGAGAGTGATACACTACCTTGATTGGCTATTATTCCTAGGGTTTTCTTCCAGAATTATTCTCTGTCAAGGTTAAGGTGCTCGGGGATGGCTTCGGCCTATGGTTGGGGGAAAATATTGTTATATTTTCTATGGTGAAACAAGCACACCTATGTTTCTAACAGGGAGGAGGTACAAGAGATGAAAGACTAGGGCTAAGAAAGGAGAGTCGTGCAATGAGCCAGAGGAGAGAGGACCTTGCAAAATAGTTTAAATCATGGAGGTACCACACATAACAGGAGACGAAGATGAATCCCAATCCAGTACTATAATAGAAGAGTTGTTAATTCCTACTTAGAATGGGTCATGTGTCAAATCCACAACCCCATGTGCATCACCACAATCATAATTAATAGTTAAATAATTATCAAAATCACTTATAGTTAGCAAGGGAGGACATAGTAGTAACAATCAGAGTAGTGAAAGCAGTGCACAAGGTCAAATCAACCAACATCACCAAGAAGAGGGACTACAAAAAGAAACATGGCAAGGGAAGAAAACACCCTCAGACTGCCTGAGTTCGAGGGCATTAGGTCAAAGGACCTAAAAAAACATATGTTTTCCTGCGAGACAATTTGGGTTGCTAAGAATGTCTAGGATGAGGCCATGAATATTGTGCAGTTGGAAACAACATTTAGAGTTCGTGTATTAGTATACTACATGAATATGAAAAGTGACACACCTATAGGACAGGCCGGGACTTTGAAAGATATAAGACAAGCATTGTTAAAATATTTCAAGAAGCTAAAGTCGGAGTCACAATATATTATGGAGTGGAAGGAAATTAAACAGGTGCAGACTGAATCAGTCTAGGATTATGACCAACATTTTAAGGATCTGATGGGTAGACTAAATTTTCAGATCCCTAATCAACAACATCAAGAATGGTTTATTGTAGGACTTCTACCACACATTCGTAGGCTATTGATTCAACAGAAGGTTACGTCGTAGTTTGAGGCTCTGGAAATTGAAATGAAATTGGAATCATCCCCTGTAGGAGATAGTAGATGGATGGTGCAAGTTCAGACGCAGATGGATTCTTTGACGATTCAATTGGAAGAAGTTACAAAATGGAATGAGAAATGTGAACAATTTTGGTGTACCAAGTGTAAGACTGAAGGTCGACACAATAATGAATTCCCAGCATTCACGCAGAATCTGGCGACTGGCACACCGAATCCATTACCAGGAGGGGGGTATTGTAAGATATGTAATAAATGGGGACACCATCCAACTAAGTGTCCACTACTATAGAAGTGACATAGTACACCAAGGTTATTTTGCAACTTTTGCAAGTCAATTAGACATGAAGAGAAGGATTGTCGTGCATTCGATTTGATCAGGGAGAACACTACAGATATGTACATGATTCAGGAGAATAATGTTGTGACAGAAGGAGGTGGTCCATAGTATAATAATCATAGGGGATTTAATCTAGGGAACAAAGGAAATTTCGGCAGAGGTCAAGGAAGAGGAAATTATGGAAGAGGAGGAAGAGGACCGATAATATGATACAATTGTAACCAATCATGAAACTTAGCCCACGACTACCCAAATCCATGTACAATGTGCAAATATTGTCGAGCACTAGACTATTCAACAGAATATTGTCCTCAAATAGTTGTGAAATGGCAGGAAAGAGGGAATCAAATCCAGAATCCAAATCAGAATGTACAGAAGATATCAACCAAAAAATGCAATGAAGGACGTAGAATAGCATTTGTTATGCACGGAGGAGATAGAATAGGAGTTGATGTGAAAAATGGAGGAAAGAAGGTTGAGAAATAGTTAAGGAAGTCAACAGAACCTATGCAAACCTTTGATCCTCAAAAAGAAAAGGAGACATATCATAGGGAAAGAAAATAGGTACTTGGATAGGATTGGGGAACGTCAACATCAATTGTGCCACAGGTCAATGATTGCGTTGTGCTAGAGAAGCCAACTGGGAAGGTAAGAACTCTAAAAGAATTCTTAAGAAGTTGTGTAGATCTTATGAAATATGAAACTGTATTGAATGCACTATATGAAATTATTTATCATTGCACAAAGGGTGGTGAATTAGGTACTACGCATAAATATGACCAACGAAGAATTCATATTCAGTGCATAAAATGGGGAATATGATGTGGATAACGTCATCTTGGACTTGGGGTTTGACATGAATGTATTTCCAAATAATACCTGGGAGATGATGGGAAAACCCAAGTTGTTATGGTCTCCTGTTTAGTTAAGGCTCGCAAATCAAAACTAGATAGTGTTGATTGGTCGATTGACATGAGTACATTTAAACGTAGATGGGGTGCACATTGTAGTAGTATTTGAACTTATTGAGATCATGGATGATATTCAACCATATCCATCACTGATGGGAATTGAATGGAAATTTGATAATCAGGCGATCATTAATCTAAAGTGGAGAGAAATGATATTTGATGTCAGAAATTTGAAAGTGATTACACCATTAGACCCAACAGAAGGAAAGAGGTACATAGAGCCAACAAGAGGAAACGACATTGAAAATTGTATAACATGACTGCGTGGATGGATGATCATGTAAACCCCACTGTAGATGGTATTCTAAGTTGGATAAGTATCAGCTTGTGGGAATTATATTTGGAAGAAGTCCTAAATCATTGGCAACAGAGGATGCATGAAGTATCAACTAGACAATCTGAATGCATGATCTGATCCTTGTGCTGGATTGGAACATATTTATGTGATCCACCTAGGTATGATGGATTGACTAATGTAAGCTTGTTTGTAAACAAATTTTAGTTTAAGGTACATGAAAAACAAAGTTTTTTGGCACTAGATGGTGTCCTAAAAGAGACTCCAGCCAGATGGTGGGTTGCACACAAAGCAGGAATGAAATACTGGTCACAGTGTATAAGGGTAATGCAAGTCAGGCTTGGTACTAACATAGAAAATATTACACAGAGTTATATAGGGGAGAGTGACCCATTGGATCATGTGGAGCAATGAAGGGACATATTCAATGTGAAACCAAAGGAAGAATGGATACATATATTTATACCTACACTGTATACAATTCTGAAGAACTAGTATCTAGAATTGGAAATGCACAGAGAGACAACAAATTGGGATGATTTGGCTTAGAGGTTCAAGCCCACATTTACATTTGAACATGAATCTCCATTAATATATGCAGTGTTACAAGCTATTCAAACTAAGATCTTATGAGAATAAGGGTCGATGGAGGTGGTACCAGTCTATGATGTGCACAGAGATGCTATGATTGTTCATGAGTTATTAGAGTGTTACAATGTTTCTAAGGAACAATATGATGAAGATGACCCTAGGAATGTGCAAGTAATTGAAACAGAAGGAGAACGGGAAGTACAAGGGCCAGAGCTTGAATCTTCCTCATACACATAACCCATAAATATGCGGAAGGTAAACATTTGGATGATAGAGAACCTGGAGGTTTTCACAGATAGGGGATTACTGGAGCGATGAGATAGTAGTGAATATTGCATACTTGTTGCATGAATATCAATACCTATTTCCAACAACATTTTTAGAGATGAAGAGGATAGTTGGGGAATTAGGAGAGATGAATATTCCTTGAAACTAGGTGCCAAGCCAAGGCGACAGACGCCTTCAGGTTAAATCTGAAGTACAAAGAGAAGGTTAAAGAAGAAATGGACATAATGTTGAACATAGGTATTATTGAACCCGTGGTGGAATCAGAGTGGATAATCCCAATGGTAGTGCAATACAAGAAGACATGAGGTATCAATATTTGCATGGATCTAAGGAATTTTAATTATGAATGTTTACATGACATATTACCAACACCATTCATAGATGAGGTATTGGAGAACGTAGGAGGGAAAGAGACTTATTCTTTCATATATGGATTCTTGGGGTACCATCAGATAAAAATTGTGTAGGAGGACCAGTACAAGATTACTTTTGTGACGGAATGGGGAAGTTATCAGTATACGGTAATTCCCTTTGGACTGAAGAATGCCCCTGCAGTTTCTCAAGAGTTGTGGTTGCAACGTTCAAGGAATTTATCCATAAGTTCCCTGAAGTGTACTTAGATGATTGGATTGTGTCTAGTCTACTAAATGATCACATAGAAGTACTCAAGATAATGTTGGATAGGTGTAGACATTGTCAGATCTCGTTGAATTTGAAGAATTTTATTTTTTGCACATCGTTTGGAATTTGATTGGGCCATGTAGTCTGCAAACAAGGATTACTAGTGTATCCAACCAAGATTGCATTGATTATGGATTTAGAACCACCTACATCAGTCAGATAGTTGAGGGAAAATCTAGTTCATATAGGCTATTACAGGATTTTTATCAAAGGCTATGTGCAGATCACAACACCTATAGAAAAGTTGTTGAAGAAGGAAGAAAAGTTTCAGTGGAATGAGGACTATCATAAATGTTTGGACACCTTAAAGAAAAAACTAGTAACCATGTCGATTTTGATCTTTCCATATTGGAACAAGGATTTCCATGTTCATGTATATGCATCATACATAGAGTTGGGTGCAATACTATCTCAACTAGGGAAGGGATACATAGATCACCCAATTTATTTTGCAAGTAGGAAGCTATCCATATCATAGAAGAATTACACCACCACAGAACGTGAAGGATTGGAAATGGTACATGCGCTGCAAAATTCCATAAATTATTTATTGGGGTCTGACTTTAATATGTACATAGACCATTCTGCATTAAAACATTTAATAAACAACCAGTGTTAGGGGGGGGAATATGCAGATGGCTATTGTTGTTTCAGGAATACGATTTTTAGGTTGTGGCGAAACCAGGGAATTTGAATGCAGGACTAGATCATTTATCGCACATCCTATCATGCGAAGATGTAGGGAATCTAGATGATAGATTACTATATGCACAACTATTTTTAGATAACATGATGGATGATTACTTCATGGACATCATGTAGTTTCTAAGTATGGGAATGGTCCCATCAAACATGAAAGTTGCACAAAAGAAACAACCGGTAGTTAAAGCATCATATTATCATCTCATTGAAGATGAAGTATTGAGATGATGTGTGTTGGAACATGGAAGGCCTATGATACTCGCAAAAGAAAACGAAGGGATTGCAGGAGGACATTACGCAGGAAAACCGACTGCGCAAAATATTTTGTGAGCAGGGCTTTGGTGGCCTACACTTCACAAAGATGCCAAGGAATATTGTTAGTCATGTGATGCATGTTAAAGAATGGAAAAGTAATCCAGGAGGGATGAAATTCCTTTAAATCCACAATTTACATTGCAATCATTTGATAAATGGGCTATAGAAGTTTTGGGGCCAATCAACCCACAAGAATGAATATCAGGGGCAAGGTACATAATCACAATGATGAAGTATTTGACAATATGGGTAGAAGCAACACCAATCCTAGACTGCATCGCAGAGACTATTGCGGGATTTCTATTTGAGAACGTAGTTACACGATTTGGATGTCCACACATATTACTCAACGATCAAGGAACACACTTCCTAAATAAAAAAATTGCAGCATTGACCGAGAAGTTTCAAATTCATCATCAGAAGAGTTCCATGTATCATCCTTAAGCCATTGGGACAGTGGAAGATTTCAACAAAATCTTGGAGAATGCTTTGACAAATATCTGCAATGTAGGGAAAGATGATTGGGACTTAATATTTCCTACAGTTTTATGGGCCTATAGGACGACAAGAAAAAAGTTGACAGGGAAGATACCTTTCAGGTTGGTATATGGGCAAGAATAGTGATGTCAATGGATTTTATTCTACCTAGCCTTTGCATTGCAGTGATCAATGATCTTTCTGACTCTGGAAAAATAGAGGAGTGATTGTTATAGTTATTACAACTTGAGGAATATTGGTTTGGCATAGGTTTCCATTATCAAGTTCAGAAAGCAAGAGAGAAGGCCTAGCATGATAGATACATCAAACAGAAAAAAATTCAAGTGGGAGACTTGGTATTAATATATGACATCAAGTTCATGCATCATCCTAGAAAGTTCAAAATGAATTGGTTAGGTCCCTATGTGATTAATAATATGACGGAGACATGTGTCGTGCAATTGGAAACCTTGAATGGGGAATTCCTTGGAGGAATGGTGAATGGAAGTCGACCAAACATCTATAGAGACGAACGATAGTTTGCACAGTAATCTGGGTTGCACCAGAACACATGTATCATAGTAACTGTACTATAATAGGAAGGTAAAACACATAAAATGTAACATCCCCAGCCACCCAAGTCGAGGACTGCCACATTGAGAACTTCTCATGTTTCTGATATTCAAAAAATATACACACCCAGTCATAGTCTCGTTGGGCTATGGTGCACAAAAACTCTTGTGGAACTTCATACATATTAAAATCAACAGATAATTACATTCTTCTAATACACAAATTAATGTGTAAATAACATTAAGCATATACATAAAGAATATACAGGAAAAAATCATAAATATAAGACATGTACAAATACACAACATGCAAATGAACACATAATTGATACTTATATTTTTATAGAAAACCACCAAATGCGTGAGACCTTCCACGAACCTCCCAGCTTTAAACCATGTTGTTGATCACTCTCAACAGTGGGTCACCCCCGAGCTGGGACTAAAATCCACTCGGGTGATGCAGTGCCCCTACCTTAGCAGGGTCTGCTTGACCTCCCAGCCTATGGATCTTCAAATTCCTTTGAGATGGAATGGCTCTTTGATTCCCAACTGGAATATTCAACACATATGACCACAGGTCCTTCTAGAATTTACACCCATGAAAACAAGCGCTAGGCATAAACCTCTGCCCCTCGCGACCATTGGTGTGACCACAGACTTAACCCCAAAAGGCGTGTTGGGTTTCGAAATATTGGGACTTCAGTTGCAAGGCACCCTGACTCCTCCGATTCCAAAAATCCCAAAATGGGCTAATGGTCCCTAGCTCCTCCCTTAAATTATCCTGATGTGACCCTCGACTGCGACCTGGGGCCCAACCTTCAAGCACGTCGGGATTTCGTGTATCGGGGGTTCACGATGTGGATTTCCTCCCTTCTCCTGATATCTAAAATTGTGATATTCCTTTGCCACAGATCAACGGTCCTTATACTTCCACAATCTGATGGTCCAGATTTCGTCAGAATTTCATGTATCGTGGATTTTCGGGTAGTTGTTTCCTCCACACTCTCGACTCTTGAAATACCAAAATTTCATAGCACTCCAAATCAACGCCCACGCTCCTCTAGATCTAACAGTTGCTATCCCTCCTGAGCTTGATTCCATGAGGTGACTTCAAACCTCATCCTTCCTTCGAACTCTTCGAAGACTCTATCTCTTCTAAGCTTGGTTCTTGCTGCAAACTCAAGGATTTTAATAAATCCTTGCGCGCACTCCTTGCGTCCTTCATGATAATCTCTGATTATCTAAGTATCTTCCAACTCTACACACTCCTTGTGATAGAAGTTCTTCAATTGCATGTCTAGGTTGGAAAATTCTAAGACTTCAATCTGGCTTACGCACACCTTGCATGGCTCTGTGTTATACTTTCACTTCTGCTGGTATAAGAACAATGGTATCTCTCCTGAGATTTTATGAGATAAAAATCAGAATCTCATCAACGCACTCCTTGCGCACTTTCAATGCACTCCTTGTAGGAATTCTCAGAAAGAGAAACAATTGAAACTTACACTCTCCCTCTCACGGACTTCATACATTCAACATGAAATCATAGATACACACACAACATTGAAACAAATGAAAAACAAAGCATATAATCAAACCGTAAACATACCATTCAACAGATGCAAACAACGACCATAACAACACCATGAAATTGGATCAAAGCATTCTTATATTAATTTAAGTGCTTTTGTACATGGATTCAATAACACCAACTATCTTCTCTTACAACTTCTACAATCTTTGTTCTTATCTGCTCTCTTGCTCTACAACTTCTAACTACTACAAGAATAATGATACAATACAATACATACGAGGGAGATTTCTTGAGTTTTCCCTCCTACAATCTCAAGCTATCTAATCGAATTAAAGCCTACCTCTACTTTACATTCATTACATTAAATTCATACAACCGACAGATGAGAGAAAACGCTCAAGATCTGCATTACAATTTCCAAACCATAAAAGCAAAAATATATTTCCATATATTACATTAATGTTTCATCTTTTGAAATTCAAAACATCTTCAAAATGCGCATTGTTGCATATCCAACTGTCTTCCACTTATGCTTGCTTGCGATGCTCCTACATCATACTCCTCTGGATGACAAATTTATGGACTCCTATACATGAGCTCCTGCATTGTCTGTCCATGTTTCTAGATATCCATTTCACTTTCCCAACTGGCATCCTCAATTGGGTGTCCTTTCCACTTTACCAAATACTCAATATAGGTCTTTCTCCTGGTTTTCTTGCTAAATCTTTGATCAATGATCTTTTCTATATACAACGTTTCAGCGATAGGCATCTGTTTAACCCACTAAATTTCCTTATGATTCTCTTCTCCTCCCACTTCATCTACTCTATAAGGATACAGATCTCCTATGTTGAATATGGGCAATATTCCCACACCATTTGGAAATTCTATCTCATAAGCATTTGCCTCAAATTTCCATAAAATATTACACATCACTATCTTTTTCATCTTCAGCTTATTTCTTTTCTTATATGTGCTAATACTAAATCTCCCACTTCGAACTGAAGCTCTCTTCTAAGTTGATCTACTCTGCACTTGTATTCCTGATTGGAATTCTGCAACCTCTCTTTAATATTACCGTGGAGATCCTCAATCTCTGCTGCAAAATATTCCACTCCTGCACTTCTGAACTTGCTTTGCTCTAAGTCTCTCAGCTCAGATACTCCCCTTGGTTGAATTCCATACATTTTCTAGAATGGAATCTATCCTATGCTTCTGTTAGGTGAAACGTTATATGCAAATTCCACTTGTGTCAGAATCTGATCCAACTGGCTGTGATGTTCAGCTACTAAACTTCTCAATAAGTCCCCCAAACTTTGATTTACTACCTCAGTTTGTCCATCCGCATGAGGGTGATATGATGAGATAAAAGATAAATCTGTCCCCAACTTATTCCATAGTGTCCTCCATAAATGACCAATGAATTTGGTATCGCTTTCCAAAATAATACTCTTGGGTAAACCATGAAGTCGAACAAATTCTTTGAAAAATAGATTTGCAATGTGTGTTGCATCACTGGTTTTCTGACATGGAATAAAATGTTCCATTTTTTAGAATCTTTCGACTACCAAGAATATGGAATCACAATCTCTATGTTTCCTCGGTAGTCCTAACACAAAATCCATGCTTACCGCATCCCACGGCCTCTTTGGTATTGGAAATGGTTGATACAACCCTGTATTCTGTCTTTTCCCTTTTGCGTGTTGGCAAATTCTACATCTGTTGACAAATTTCCTGACATATCTCCTCATCCTTGGCCAATAATATAAACAATTCAGTTGCGCAAATTTTTTATCATGGCCGAAATTTCCAGCTAATCCCCCACTATGATTTTCCTTTAAAAGGTTTTCTCTCATAGAAATCTTTAGGATACACAACTGATTTCCTCTAAATAATAGTCAATCCTAAATTAAGTATTCAATCCATTGGATTCTATCTCTCAGAACAAGATTCTCACATGCTTCATAAGCGTCCTTAAAATCTAAATCATCTCTGTACATGTCCTTAAGGATATCAAAACCTAAGGTCTTCACACAAAACTCTTGCAGAATCAAACATTTCCTGCTCAATGCATCAACAACCTTGTTAGCAGTTCCAGAAATGTGATTTATAACAAAAGTAAAGTTCTGCATAAATTCAACCCATTTTGCATGTTTTTGGTTCAGTTTTTCCTGTTTGGTTATAAACTGTAAGGCATGATTGTCTCTATAAAAAATGAACTCTTTCGGAACCAAGTAGTGCCTCCATTTCTTCAGCGCCTGTATGACTGCATAAAACTCTTTATCATATGTGGAATATTTCATCTTGGTCTCATTCAACTTTTCACTGAAGTATGCAATCGGTCTATTGTCTTGACTTAAGACTGCTCCAATCGTGAATCCACTTGCATTGCATATGACTTGAAATTGTTTACTAAAATCTAGTAGAACCAGAACTGGTTGTTTGGTTATATTATCCTTTAACAACTTGAAAATTATCTATTCTTCCTCTGTCTAATGAAAATGTTTATGTCTCTTCTTGACTGTGTCCATCATTGATGCACTAATCCCACTAAAATTTCTAATGAACTTCCTGTAAAAACTGGCTATTCCATGGAATCTTATGACATCAAAGATATTCCTTGGCGACGACCATTCTTTGATTTCTTTTACCTTTTCAGGATCCATATTCAACTCATTCGAAGAGATAAAAAAACCCAAATAAATGAGTTATGTTTTCATGAAAGACAACTTCTTCAGATTTATCAACAACTTCTCTTGTTGTAACCTCCTCATCACTAGAGTTAAATTTCTCAACTGCTCTACCTCAGTCTTACTGAATATTAGTATATCATCAAGATACACAATTACAAAATTTCCAATGAAATCTTTCAAGACTTCATTCATTAATCTCATAAAAGTACTTGGCGCATTCGTCAAGCCAAATGGCATGAAAATCCATTCATACAGGCCTTCATTTGTCTTGAATGTTGTCTTCCATTCATCACCTTCCCTCATTCGAATATGATGATATCCTCTTTTCAAATCAATTTTTGAAAAAATATTTTCCCCACTCAAGCAATCCATCAAGTCATCCATCATCGGTAAAGGAAATCTATACATGATGGTGATTTTTTTTATATCCCTAGAGTCTATACACATCCTCCATCCACCATCCTTCTTCGAACTTAACATTGTTGGTACAGTGCATGGACTCACGATTTCCCTAATCAACCCTTTGTCCATAAAATCCTGGACTTGCTTCTTGACTTCTTCATTCTCCTACGGTGTAAATATGTATGTTGATTTGTTTGGTAAACTCACTCCTGGTATAAGGTCAATGTGATGGCTTATACTTCTGATGGGTGGCAATGAACAAGGTAAATCGTCCACCACTATATCATCGAAATTCTCCAGCAGTTCCTGAATTTCCTCAGGTATATCATCTATCAAAGTATTGGTCAAGATGACTCTAGGTTTTCTTACCACAACAAACTGCATTTCTTCATATTTCTTGACTTCTCTAAGAAGTTCCTTCCCACTCATGAGAAGTATAGTATTGCTTGCTTTTTCTTTCACCTTCTTGTCTTCAATTGGTAGCAACATATGTGTCCAACCATTCTTTTCCAAGGTATAGGTGTTGTTTCTTCCATCATGGATAACATTTTTGTCATATTTCCAAGGCCTCCCCAACAAAATATGACAAACATCCATGGGAATAACATCACATAAGATCTCATCTCCATAACCCCCTATCTTAAACTCAACTAAACATTGTTTAGTGACTGTTACCTGATGTCCCTTTTGCAACCACAAAACTTTATATGGGCTCGGATGTGCAACTGTCTCCAATTCCAGCTTCTCCACCATCTCTGTGGATACTATATTATCCTTTCTTCCACTATCAACTATTACCTTGCATACCCTATCCTTGGCCTTGCAAGAAGTTCTAAAAAAATTGTTCCTCTGGACTAGATTCTCCACCTCCTTCTCTGGCTTCAAGAGAATTTTCCTCATCAATAAGGATCTTCCTCCTTCTTCATATTCCTCCTCAACATTTCACCTTTGCACTTATGAAATGTGACCTTCGCCTCCTCCATCCCTTTTTCTATCAGGACATTCCCATGATTTGTGTCTGATCTTTCCACAGACAAAACACTTTATTTCACATCCTCTGCATCTTCCTCTTCCTCTTGCTCAAGGAAAAGTATTCCTATCGGGATATTGTCTTCCTTGCGAACTTCCTCCTCTTTCTGGGTGGTTATGAGGTTTCTTTTCTTCATCCTTGGGATTTTTTACTCTATCTTGGGCAATTTCTTTGCATCTTCTCTAACTTCTACCTCTGCCCCTTTGACCTTGCCTTTGAGCCAATTTCTCTTCTGCTTTCAGAGCAATCTGATATGAATCTTCTACATTCTTGATTGTCACCATGCTCATCTCATCCTGAATCTCATATCTCAGACCATTCATATATCTAATGACCTTTTAATCATCACTCTCACAATGACCAGCTCTAATGTTTATCATGAAACTCCTCAGTGTATTCCTTCATTGTCATCCCTTTTTGTCTCAAATTATGCATTCTTTGGAATAGATTGATTTGGTAATATCTGGGTATAAATTTGGCTTTCATATTTGCTACCATTCTATCCCATCTTTTAATTCTTTGCTTTCCTTTGCAATGCCTGTTAGCCTGTAATTCATCCTACCATAGTGTTGCATGCCCTTTCAATCTAGTGACAGTGTGCTTTACTTTCCTGTCCTCTTCGATATCTTCATAATCAAAATATTTATCTAGATATCTAAACCAATCTAGCAGCTCCTCAATGTCTAAGTTACATTCGTACATCGGGATGTCCATTTTTTCCCTGGCACCTATTCTTGAAACATATTTGAATAGACGTTCTCCTACAGCATCTTCGGCTACAACTTCTTCTTTGGCTCCTTCTTTGTTTTCACTTTCGACCTCACTGATATCTCCAATATCAGGTGTTCACCTTTGTGTTATCTCCATAGGATCCAATCGAGCACGAAGTTCCCTCATCTCCCTTTCAACGGTTGGATCAGGCATATCTCTCTCTTGACATATTCTTGGCGACATTGTTTCAATCTGTCCATGCAGAATTCAAACCACAACTATCTTCTATCTTCCCTCTACAGAAAAAAAAAATTGTTAGTTCTGATACCACCTGATGTAGTGCCCCTACCTCAGCAGGGTCTGCTTGACCTCCCAACCTATGGATCTTCAAATTACTTTGAGCCAAAATGGCTCTTTGGTTCCCAGCTGGAATCTTCAACACATATAACCACAGGTCTTTCTAGAAGTTACACCCATGTGAACAAGCACTAGGCGTAAACATCCACCCCTCGTGACCACAGACTTAACCCCAAAAGGTGCATCAGGTTTCGCAATATCAGGACTTTAGCTGCAAGGCACCCTGACTCCTCTGATTCCAAAAATATTGAAATGGGCTAATGGTCCCTAGCTCCTCCCTTAAATTCTCCTAACGTGACCCTCGATTGCGACCTGGGGCCCAACCTTCGAGTGTGTTAGGATTTCACGTATCGAGGGTTCACGATGTAGCTTTCCTCCCTTCACCTGATATCCAAAATCATGATATTCCTTTGCCACATATCAACAGTTCTGATCCTTCCATGATCTGACGGTCCAAATTTTGTCAGGATTTCACGTATCGGGGATTTCTCGATAGTTGTTTCCTCCACACTCCCGACTCCCGAAATACCAAAATTTCAGAATGCTCCAAATCAACACCCACGCTCCTCTGGATATAACGATTGTTATCCCTCCTAAGATTGATTCCACGAGGTGAATTCAAACCTCATCCTTCCTCTGAACTCTTCAAAGACTCTATCTCTTCCAAGCTTGGTTCTTGCTGCAAACTCAAGGATTTTAAGAAATCCTTGCACGCACTACTTGCAGCCTTCACGATAATCTCTGGTTATCTGAGTATCTTCCAACTCTGCACACTCCTTGCAACAAAAGTTCTTCAATTGCACACCTGGATTGGAAAATTATAAGACTTCAGTCTATCCTGTGCACACCTTGCACAACTCTGCATTATACTTGCACATTTGCTGGTATAATAACAACGGTATCTCTCCTGAGATTTTCTTAGGTAAAACTAAAAATCTCGTCAATGCACTCCTTGTGGACATTCACTGAACTCCTTGCAAGAATTCTCAGGAAGAGAAAAAATTGAAACTTACATTCTCCCTCTCATGGACTTCATACATTCAACATGAAATCACAGATACACACATCCCATTCAACAGATGCAAACAACGACCATAACAACACCATGAAATTGGATCAAAGCACTCTTATATTAATTTAAGTGCTTATGTACATGGATTCAATAGCAACAACTATCTGCTCATACAACTTCTACAATATTGGTTCTTCTCTACTCTCTTATATTCTCTTGCTCTACAACTTCTAACTACTACAAGAATAATGATACAATAAAATACATATGAGGGAGATTTCTCGAGTTTTCCCTCCTACAATCTCAAGCTATCTAATCGAATTAAATCCTACCTCTACTTTACATTCATTGCATTAAATTCCTACAACCGACAGATGAGATAAAACACTCAAGATGTGCGTTACGATATCCAAACCATAAAAGAAAAAACATCTTTCAAGACATTATATTAATGTTTCATCTTTTGAAATTAAAAGCATCTTCAAAATGCGCGTTGGTGCATATCTAGTTGTCTTCCACTTGCACTTTCTTGTGATTCTCTTGCATCATCGGGTAAAGGGATTCCTAGGCTAGGCTAAGACAAATGGAAGTTGCACAGTCAACAAGAAGGATTTTTTACCAGGAGCCAACTCCCACTAACATCCTATAGCCTCTCATTCCCCACATTCTTGTCCCACCCCAGGAAGTGTGCCCCTTCTCTGCTCAACAGTCCCTCAATTGCCCCACTTCCCTTCCAGGGTTTCAGCAATAAGCCGGATAGGAATTCTCATAGCACTATAGCTTCCATTGGAATTCCTCTGGGAAAATCACTTCCCCAACAACCTCTCTCACCTAGAGAGAGTTGCTTACAGGCCTGAAAACCTGCTTATTCATTCCACGGGCCCAACAACCCACCCCTTCAAACCATAGGCCTGACAACCGACTTCTTAGTCAAGATCCTTAGTTAGTTATGTAAGGGTGATGGTAGCAGCAAATCTAGGGTATAGAACTGATGATGGAAGCAATAAAAAAACTGTTAAGGTATGGTAAGGGCTTAGGAAAAGTATAGGTGCATTGTGCTTCACCAGAAAATTATGGTATAGCTCAAGATGCCTACTGGTTCCAGAGGTGCGTGCAAGTTGTAGGGGTCGACGATGGAGGGGATGGATTTATGCGTGAGTGCATGAGTTAATGGGGAAAGGATCCAAAACAGACTATTTTCCCCCACCTATATTTGCATTCACCATGATTGACATGGGGCTCTATTGGAGCTTGTTTCTCTCCACTTGGGATTCATTCCCTCTTCCATGAGACTTAGGATAATGCAATTATCCTCACCATAGTCTTTAGGAAATAATAATATAATATTCCTTTTGAGATAATCCCTCTAGTTTAGCCCCTTTACTAGGATCTTATCCCTCCCTTTCCCTTCCTAGTGGAGTTTAGTCCCCCATACGCTTTTATCATGGTCGGTATATACGCAACGATGTATTTATATTAATTATATGATTGTTTACATATACAAAAATAGGCTCACTTGCCTTGATCATCTAGGATCTCCGGCCTAATCATCACATAAGCCTCCTAGATTATAATCACTTGGCTCACAAGCCTATAAAACATGTTTACAATTCAGTTGGGGCTCGTTCTTTGGGTATTACAATCCCCTCCCCTTATTTTTTCACTGTCATCAGTGCAACTTATTTACATATTACCATCATGATTTTAAAAAATATTCAAAAAGATGCAGGTATTTTTCCTTCATATCATCTTCATGCTCCTATGTTGCATCCTCAGGATCGTACCAGGTCCATTGGACCTTTACTAGCTCTATGGATTGATTCTAGAGCTTCTTGATCTTCTGGTCCAGTATGCACACCGGATGCACTTGAAAAGTACCTTCTTGGTCCACATGAATCACATTCTAATCAATAACGTGATTAGCATCAGGTATATACTTCTTGAGAAATGATACATGGAATACATTATGAATAGACATAGATGAAGGTAATGCAAGAATATAAGCTATAGTTACAATCCTCTCTAGGATTTCAAATGTCCCACAATAAAGAGCTACCAACTTGGAACAATTTCCCAACTTCAGGGAACTTCTATTGGCCTTCACTTCCAGAAATACATGATCGCCTACGCAGAATTCCCTGTGAATTATGCCCTTATCAGCATAGCTTTTCTTCCTATTTTGAGCATCCTTTAAATTCTACTTTATTTTTTACATCTTCTCTTCCATTTCTTTGAGCAACTATGGCCCAACTACTGCTCTATCTATTGGGTTGTCCCAACTTACAGGTGTGTTGCACTTTTTGCCATAAAGTGCCCCAAATGGGCTCATCTTCAGAGATGCTTGGTATCCATTATTGTAAGCAAATTCTACCAAGTGTAGATAGTCTTCTCATTTTGATGTTTTATCTATCACATACATCCTCAACATATCTTCAATCACTTGGTTCACCCTCTATGTTTTCCCATCAGATTATGGATGATAAACTGTGCTAAAATTAAGATTTGTTCCAAATCCTTTAAATAAACCTTTCCAAAACTTTGAGGTAAACTTTGGGTCTCTATTAGACCAAATTGTCTTGAGTATACCATGTAATCGAGCTACTTCCCTCATATAAATATCAACAACTCTAGTTTCTTTGTGAGTGAGCTTCACTAGAATGAAATGGGTAGCTTTAGTAAGCTTGTCCACCACTACCATGATATAATCATGTTGCTTTTTTTTATTGGGTAGCTTGGTGATGAAATTCATTCTCACTACTTCCCACTTCCACTCAATAATGGGTAATGGCTGCAGCAAACTAGTTGGGTGCTTATGCTCAACCTTGACCTTTTGACACTCCCAACATTTGGTAATGTACTCAACAATTTCTTTCTTCATGCTTGAACAATAATATTGGCTCTTGATAGCTATAATAGTTTTCTGATACGATGGGTGCCCAACATAAGGCACATCATGCATATCCCTCGGTATAAGAATTTTTAATTTCTGAGAATTGGGTACATAAATCATGTTTATGTACATGAGAATTTCATCAATTCCTAGCTTGTAATCTTCAATTTTCTGATGCAAATTGCCTTGTTGTAATTTTTCCAGTAATTCCATGTAATGCAAATATGATTTTGCAGCCTCTAAGATTCTTCCCTTCAAATCAGATTGACAGATGTTGATTGATGTAGCATGCAACTCATGCACTCTCATGCTGATTGCATCAACCACCTTGTTCTCTTTCCCTTTGATATGATTTATATCAAAGTAATACTCACTGATAAATTCCAACCACCTTCTATTCCTAACATTTAAAGTTGGTTGATCAAACAAATATTTTAGACCATTATGGTATGTCCTCAGATCAAAAAAATTTCCCATGAGGTAGTGTCTCCACTTCTTTAAGGCATGCACTATGGCTGCCAACTCCAAATCATGAGTGGCATAGTTTCTTTCATGCTCCTTCAACTTCATTGATTCATAACATACAAAATATCCATTCTGACTAAGGACTCCACCAAGTCCTTCTTTACATGTGTCTGTACATACAATGAAGTCTTCATTTTGATCTGCAATCCTTAGAATTGGAGCATTGGTTAATAATTGCTTCAAGTGTTGGAAGCTCTTTTCACACTCCAATGACCACTGAAACTTCACTCCCTTCCTTTGTAAAGAAGTGATTGGGTGTGAAATATTTGAGAATCCTTCAATAAATCTTTTGTAGTAGCCAACGAGACCCATGAAGGATATGAATTATGTCATATTCCTAGGTGTTGACCATCCTCTAATGGCCTCAATCTTTTTAGGATCCATTGTAATCCCTTCCTCAGATATCATATGCCCCAAATAATAAATTTCATTCTGATAAAATGAGCACTTTCTCAATTTGGCATACAACTAATGCTCTCTTAACACTTGTAATACCATCTTCAAGTGTTGCTCGTGTTCCTCTTCCGACATGGAATATATAAGAATTTCATCCAAAAAGACAATGAAAAACTTATCTAAGTACTCTCTGAAAAATACATTCATTAGACACATGAAGACATCTGGTGCATTTGATAACCCAAATGGCACCACTGTGAGCTCATAATTCCCATACCTTGTTCTGATAGTAGTCTTGCTGATGTCTTCATCTTTAATTATTACCCGATGATAACTTGATCTGAGATTAATCTTTGAGAATGTTTTTTCATTCTTCAACTAATCAAAGAGGTCATTGGTCCTTAGAAAAGGATGCTTATTCTTTACAATTACTTTGTTCAACACTCTATAGTCAATACACAGTCTTAATGTCCCATCCTTCTTCTTCACAAATAAAATTGGGGCACCCCAAGGTTACACACTTGGGCATATGTATCCCTTCTTCATAAGCTCTTCAAGTTGCATTTGCAACTTCTTCAGTTATGGTGTACTCATCTTGTAAGGAGTCTTGGATATTGGAGTTGCTCTAGTTATCAGATTTATAGAGAAATCAATATCTCTTTTAGGGGGTGATCCTGGTATTTCTTTAAACACATCCTCAAACTCCCTTAGGACTACATAATATTCAATATTTGACACCTTATCCTTAGGTGTTTCTTCCATATGACTTGTAAATATTTGGCATCCCTTTTTGTAACATTTCTTCAGCTACATTGTTGAGATTTCTTTGACATCTACTACCCTAGGAATTCCTTAGACTATCCTTAGGTTTCCTTCCTCATCTTGGTCAGTAAATGCCTTGTTATGATAGTTTAAGACAACATGGTGTTGGTCCAATCAATCCATCCCAATTATAAATTCATGGGAACCTAAAGGAAATATGTTCAAATCTACCTTCGTGCTCATCCCATTCATGCCCACTGGACATGACCTAACCAACTCATTAAATTTTCTCCTGGCTCTGGTAGCCAGCTACACCAACCAAGATTTCCCATGCTTGCTTCTTGAAAAATGAAATCTTTCCACCACCTTAGGATCTATATAACTATGAATAGCTCCTGAGTCAATTAAAATAGTAATGGTTTGGTTGTTGATCATACCTTCCACTTCAATCATGTGTGAATGAAATTATGTTTGCTTGTTGTGCAAGGCTGCATAGATCCTTGGTACATTTTTTCCCATGTCCCCCACTGTTTCATCTTGTTGTACATTGTGAAAAAATATCGCTTTGCCACTTATATGAGGACAATCTCTATACAAATGATCTCATTTACAACCCCAATAATGAATGGGTGGTTGCATTGGCCATTGCCCACTTGTCTCAATCACTCTAGGCTCTCTAGGAGTTGGTTGTCCCTGAGGTCTATTTCTGAAGAAAGGTGGCTTATTCCCCTTCTTCCTCTGTTCCATATTGAACTTCTTCTTGTCTTCCCAATATTTTTGGAAAGATGGATTTCATTTTGTTAATCGTATAAGCATTTAGCTCACATTATGGTCTCTTCCAATGTCTTGGGATCATCATATTGAATCTTGTCACTAATGAAATATGGAATCCCACTCAGATACCTCTGAATCTTAACGTTCTCATCCTTGATGAAGGAAACATACTTCAATAGTTACAGAAACCTTCTTTCATACTCATCAATGGTCATACTTCCAATCTTGAGTTCAAAAAACTATTTCATTTTCTTGTCATAGTATCTCTTAGTCAAGCATTTATTTTCAAAATACTTGAATTCCTTTCATGTAACATTTTTCTCTTTGATGTGTTTCACCTGCACAAGCTTATCCCACCACATGGATGTCTTTCCTTTGAGTTGGTAGGTAGCAATTCTTTCTTCTGCATGAGAAGAATAATTGTCCAATTGAAAATATTTTCTCATGTCGAGCAGGCATGTCTCGGCATCTTCATCCTTCTTATTCTCACCATCAAATGTAGGAGGTTTGATTTTGTTCATTTCTCCTTGCGGTTCATCCACCCTAGACCTCTTTTGATTCTTCCTGACAGGGGATGAACTAGATCTGTTGGGCGCTCTCCTATTGGAATGCCTTGGGGAGTGATGGTGATGTCTCCTAGCATTCCTTGATCTTTCTTTCTCATCAAAAGACCTATGACTTCCTGATTTGCATGAGCCATTCTCCTTATCCAATTTATTTTCAATTATGTCCAGGCGCTGCATTAAATTCATGTTGAATTCTTCTTGCTTCTCCTTGGATTTCATAAGATTTTCATTATCAACCTTGTAACTTTGGACATCATTCTGCAATTTTCTAATGGTTTCTTCCATATTCAAGTTTTCATCCTTTCCTTCTCCATGTCCATTGGAGTTTGTTCCTTCAATACCCAAATGGACATACATTCCTTTGATCTCATATTCATGGTTGTAATCCCCCTGTGTGTTAACACCAATTATTGTAAGGGGGGGGGGGTGTTTTCTCTCCAAGATTAGAGCTCGTGGCGTAAATGCAAATAAATGGGGCTTAAAAAACCCAACAAATGCATTGCATCCAAGGTCACATCCATGAGCGCAATGAGAAGCAAATAGAAAATCCATTTCAAGTTAAAAAATGCAAGTAGGCGGGCGGGTCCAATATTCAACGGTGAGGATCAATTGATGAAGTAGAACAATGGTCAGCGAGTAATTGCGGTCAATGGAGTTGTGCCAAGTTTAGCCTAAGAGATAGCGCTTGTACCACCAAAATGATCAGGGCCGTCTGATCCAGTGGGGATAGGTGGCAACTAGTCAACATTTCGGGGATCATAAGTTGGGAGGACAGGCTTCTCTCTTGGGTTTCAAAACCCCGAAATGTGAAATGTGATAGCCCTGGGAGCCTAGCCCGCGGTCATGGCCTAAGGTTCGGTGGAAAGGCGGGGCCTAAAGAAGAGGACAGGGGGGCCTTTGGGATTTTTAAAGTGAAAGCATCGATGTGATCTGAACCATCTACCCTGGGGATGCGTGGCAAAGATCCATGGTTTCACAGATTTGGCTATCGGGACTTTGAAAGACAGGCGGGCGCTCCTTCCTTGCATCTAGAATCACTGAAACCTAAAGTGTGAAAATCGCCTTTGGAGACAAGACCGTTTCGTCATTTCGACTATCGGGACTTCGAAATACAAGAGTTGTTCCTCCTCACATCATGTATCCCCAGTGCACAAAGTCCTGAAAGAATCGGGACATGTGATCAAGGGAGGATATTAGCCGTCTGACCAAGGGATGCGTGGTGCACGACCAACTCTGGTCACTATTTAGGCTACCAGAACTTTGAAATACAGGGGGTTGATAGTCCTTCACAGTTGGAATCACCAAAATCATGAAATGCGGAACAACTTTGAGGATAGGCGTGTTTCGGCATTTCGGCTATCGGGACTTTGAAAGACAGAGCATCGCTCCTCCACTACATCTGGAATCGTCGAAGCTCAAAATGCCGAAAGTGACCTACAGTTGGGCCCACAGTTTTGGTGTTTGGTCACAAAGGAACAAGCCTGGGGAAGGGGCATTAGCGTCTATCGTATGGAAAGGTGGGTCTCGAAATGCCAAAATCATCTCAACCATCCAACCAAGGGACACGTAGCGCGTGATTGACTTTGGTCACTATTTCAGCTACCAGGACTTTGAAAGATAGAGGATCACTCCTCCACTGCATCTGGAATTGCCAAAGCCCAAAATGCCGAAAGCGCCCCAGAGTTGGGCACATTTTTTTGGTGCCCGGTCACAAAGGAATAGGCCTGGGGAAGGGGCGCTAGTGTCTATCTTATGGAAAGGTGGGTCCCGAAACACCGAAATCATATCAGCCATCCAACCAAGGGACTCTGGTTTCTATTTCTGCTACCAGGACTTTGAAAGACAGAGGATCGCTCCTCCACTACATTAGGAATCACTGAAACATGAAGTGCCGAAAACACCTTTGAAGGTAGGTACAGGGTCATGGCCCATGTTCACTTGGGGTAATAGAAAGAGATGCGCAAAGGGCCAAAGCACCGAGTTTAGCTGCAGAAGGGATCATCACGTTCTCCGGGTGCCAGTTTAACTCGGCCTCCTTCTTGGTCCCCGCTAAAGGTAAATGAAGGTGGGAGGAGGTGGTTGAAAGCTCGCCTCACTCCTTAAATGTAAGGCATGGAGGTTTTGGTAGGTTGTCTGCCCAAGATTGTCCTGTGTGTAGGTCCCCCTACAAGAGCCATGCTAAGTTACGATGGCATCTGATGAAGGAGTTTCGACCAGGTTTGACTAAAGGGATGCCACACACCAAAGGATCCTGCACATGCTAAATTGGACTTTAATGTCTCATCTACCCTCCTTGATGCCCAGGGGGCGAATTTATCTGAGTATATATACTCAGTTTTTGTATTTTTGTAAGGGGATGGTTGAGCTATGCTCCTGATGGAAAAGTTTCTGAGGAAGCTCTGGTTATGTATTTTGATTTGAGACTGTCAAATTAATGGAAGTCATCTTCTCTTTTATTTTATTTTATCTGTCAGCCATTTAAAACATTCAAAATTGGAGGATCCAGTCGAATGGTTGTGGATGCATAGCATGATGGAGGTCTGATCAGTGTGCAACTATGACTGTGTCATTTAGGCACATTTTAGTGTTTTTTTTTTCTTCCCCAAATTGTTGGAAGGCCTGATGCCTAGAACAGTCTCCTCCATTTTCTCCCAAGTCTTCCCTCTACTCTCACTTTAACTCAAATTCCTGACTGAAGTTGGTTGTGGCCCTCACTTCCCTATCCATTCCTGGCCTAGTTTTCTGAGTTAGACGATATCCTCTCGAGTTCACTCACATCTGACCACCCCTATCAAAAATTCATGACTTAAACTTATGGGTGTCAGCCTCTACTCCTGCTACAATCCAGGAGTGACTTCCGACGCTAACATTTTCTGGCGCCGTTGTTGGGGGTGAAGTTGAAGATTTTCCCTGGGATTGAATGACAAATCTTACTGGTTCTGAGGGTGCATCAAAACCTAGTACATCAAAGATTGCAGTTGTGCTCCTGGTGACTCCACTGTGGTGATTCCAATGTTTCCACAACACTATTTTAGTTGTGGCTACTATTAGCACACCTGAAAGCTAAACTAGAGGAGCTTTCTCGAGAAGGTTTTCAGCAGCTTCTTTCTTAGCTTGAGAAGTTCCCTAGGGTAACGCAAATGTTAGGATATGGCCTTTGATGGTGAACAAAGACCAGTCACATTCAAAGTTGTGCATCTTTCACTTGGTGACTCCATGATTTGAGGATCGATCGGTGACTCCACTGATTCGATATGGAAAGTATCTTAGCTCAAAGGTTTTCTTTCTATGACTTTTCCCAGATAGTTGGTTTTCCTAATCCACTCCCTGATAGAGATGAATGGGAAGATATCCTCCCTGAATTTCAAGCAAAAGGTTCGGAGGTACCAGCTAAGCATTTACTGGACTTTCATGAAGTTATTCATCGACTTAATATCATGCATGAAGATGTCCATATTAAGATTTTTAGGTATTCATTAAAGGGAGCTACTGTTGATTGGTGTCGATATCTTCCAACTGCAAGAATCCATTCTTTTACAGGTTTTCATATAGCTTTCAATTCATTTTGAAAGATTACTTCCCAGTTGAGTGTTTGTATGAAAACTGTTGTGATGATTTTTATTTGCTCCATGAAGCCTCTGTTGTCCCTCAAGACCATGTTTGTCATGAAGCTTTTACTGTGGAGGAAAGAATTTTCTATGAAAATATAGAGGCATTGAATGATATTAATTATGTTATCCCTAGCACGGAAGAATCTGATATCATTTCAGATACATTTGTTCTTTTAGATGTTCATAAAGAGCAACGTGCCTCTTGTGAAAATTATGAGTTTATAGAGCAGATGTTGTCTATAGTAGATGGCTCTCCTGGATATAGGGTTGAAGCAGATGTTCCTAGCAGCCCTACTTATGATGACGAAGACCTTCCAGTTTTTAAAGAAGAGATGGTTATGGAAGAGGATTCTTCTCTATTCCTTTAAGAGGTTTCCCATGATATATTTTTACCTAGGATTAAAGAGAAAAATATTATGTATGAATAGTCAGAAGCAACAGTTACCACTGTCCCTGAAATGGATATTTTTGACATCTATATTCTCGATGGGATCACTATTCTGGAGGTTGGGCATAGAAATGAAGGGCAACCCCTTTTTGATGAATATTCTAGTGATGATGAGTAAGCATATCCTACATTTGATCACTATGAAGACACTGACTGACATGATATCAAGCATATATTTCCCATGGTCTCTATTTATGATGATTATGAATCTGATCCTTGGGAGAGCCATGGAGAAGAGGAGGAGGAACCAGAAGAGTAACCACAGGGGCAGTTTATCCCCTGTTCGGAGCCTACCAATGAGAAACCACTGCCTGAGATCAGTCGGCCTACATCATCCTCTCACCCACCTGAGCTCACCAGAGAGATTCGACCATGTGTGAGTAGTTGCATACTAGAGGAGGCTATCCATCACTCATTTTTTGGATTTTTCCATTGGTCCTATGAGCCCGTGAAGGAATGTCTGGAGTTGTATTTCCTTCAAGATTTACAGTCACCCAACTTCATCCTGACCTCATTCTTAGGATGGAAGCTAAAGGATGTAATTGTTCTTCTGTCACAAATACATCATCAACCAATGATAATTGACAGAATAGGAGTGCTTCCATTCAAGAAGTTACTTGATTGGCTATGGTGGAAGTTCTCTTTCACCTAGCCCCATGTAAAGGATTTTATTAGTATTAGGAATATACGTAAATAATATCCTTTGAGCATGTGTTTTTTATTATGTTTTTTTGTTACTTTTCAGCCTGTATTTTCAGAAGGGTGTTTTGAGCTTGACCCCATATCCCAACAGAAGGCACTGAAGCTGAAAAATGAGTTCTTAGAGCATCACAGGGATGACTCTATCCCTCATGGAGCCTAATGTTAACACCAATTCTTGTAAGGGGGGGGTGTTTTCTCTCCAAGATTTGAGCCCGTGGCATAAATGTGAATAAATGGGGCTTAAAAAACCCAACAAATGGATTTCGTCCAAGGTCACAGCCATAAGCGCAATGAGCAGCACACAGAAAATCCATTTCAAGTTAAAAAATGCAAGCAAGCGGGCGACTCCAGTATTCAATGACGAGGATCAATCGATGAAGCAGATCGATGGTCGACAGGTAATTTCGGTCAATGGAGTTGCACTATTTTTAGCCTAAGAGATAGTTCTTGTACCACCAAAATGATCAGGGTCGTCTGATCCAGTGGGGACAGGTGGCATCTAGTCGGCAATTCGGGGATCGTAAGTTTGGAGGACAAGCTTCTCTCTTGGGTTTCAAAACCCCGAAACACAAAATGTGATAGCCCCGAGAGCCTAACCCATGGTCATGGCCTAAGGTTCGGTGGAAAGGTGGGGCCTAAAGAAGAGGATAGGGGGGATTTTGGGATTTTTAAAGTGAAAGCATTAATGTGATCTAAACCGTCCACCCCGGGGACGCATAAAGAAGATCCATGGTTTCACAGATTCAACTGCCGAGACTTTGAAAGACTGGCGGGAGATCCTTCCTTGCATATGGAATCGCTGAAACCCAAAGTGCGAAAATCACCTTTGGAGACAATCCCATTTCGACATTTCAGCTACCGGGACATTGATGTACAAGGGTTGCTCCTCCTTGCATCATGTATCCCCGGTGTGCGAAGTCCAGAAAGAATCAGGACCGGTGATCAAGGGAGGATCTCAGTCATCCGACCAAGGGACGCATGGCACATGACCAACTCTGGTCACTATTTAGGCTACCGAAACTTCGAAATACAGGGGGTTGCTAGTCCTTCGCAGTTGGAATCATCGAAATCACAAAATGAGAAAAACACCTTTGAAGATAGGCGCGTTTTAGCATTTCGGCTATCGGGACTTTGAAATATAGAGGATCTCTCCTCCACTGCATCTGGAATCGCCGAAGCCTGAAACGTCGAAAGCACCCAGGAGTTGGGCCCACAGTTTTGGCACCCGGTCACAAAGGAACAGGCCTGGGAAGGGGCGCTAGCATCTATCGTATGGAAAGGCAGGTCCCGAAACGCTGAAATCATCTCAACCGTCCAACCAAGGGACACATGGTGCGTGATTGAATTTGGTTTCTATTTCAGCTACCGGGACTTTGAAAGACAAAGGATCGCTCCTCCACTGCATATGGAATCGCTGAAGCCCGAAACGCTGAAAGCGCCGAGGAGTTGGACCCATGGTTGTTGCCCGGTCACAAAGGAACAGGCCTGGGGAAGGGGTGCTAGCATCTATCGTATGGCAAGGTGAGTCCCAAAACCCTAAAATCATCTCAATCATCCAACCAAGGGACACATGGCGCACGATTGACTCTGGTCGCTATTTTTGCTACCGGGACTTTGAAAGACAGAGGATCGCTCCTCCACTGCATTAGTAATCGTCAAAATGTGAAGTGTCGAAAGAACCTTTGAAGGTAGGCACAGGGTCATGGCCCATGGTCACTTGGGGTAATAAAAAGAGCTGTGCAAAGGGCCAAAGCACTAGGTTTAGCTGTAGAAGGGATCGCCACATTCTCCGGGTGCTAGTTTAACTATACCTTGGTGTTGGTCCCTGCTAAAGGTAAATGAAGGTGGGAGGAGGTGGTTGAAACCTCACATCACTCCTTAAATTTAAGGCATGGAGGTTTTGGTAGGCATTCTTCCCAAGATTGTCTTGTGTGCAGGTCCCCCTGCAAGAGCCATGCTAAGTTACGGTGGCATCTGACGAAGGAGTTTCGACCAGGTTTGACTGAAGGGATGTCACACCCTAGAGGAGCTTGCACATGCTAAATTGGAATTTAATGTCTCAGATACCCTCCTTGTTGCTCGGGGGGTGAATTTATCTAAGTATATATACTCAGTTTTTGTATATTTGTAAGGGGATGGTTGAGTTATGCTCCCGATGGCAAAGTTTCTAAGGAAGCTCTGGTTATGTATTTTGATTTGAGACTGTCAAATTAATGGAAGTCATCTTCTCTTTTCTTTTATTTTGTCTGTCGGCCATTTAAAACATTCTAAATTGGAGGATCCAGTCGAATGGTTATGGCTGCATAGCATGATGGAGGTATGATTAGTGTCTGATTGTGACTGTGTCATTTAGGCACATTTTAGTGTTTTGTTTTTCTTCCCCGAGTTGCTGGAAGGCCTAATGCCCATAGTAGTCTCCTCCCTTTTCTCCCAAGTCTTCCCTCTACTGTCACTTTAACTCAAATTCCTAACTGAAGTTGGTTGTGGCCCTCACTTCCCTGTGCATTCCTGGCCTAGTTTTCTGAGTTAGACGATATCCTCCTGAGTTCACTCACATCCGACCACCCCTATCAAAAATTCATGACTTAAACTTATGGTTGTCAGTCTCTGCTCCTGCTGCAATCCAAGAGTGACTTCCGACACTAACACTGTGTATCATCCATCTCTCTGCACTCTGTGTTGATTCTTATCTGATCTAGTTGTTGTTAATTGTGCAAATTGTGAAGCCAACAAAACTCTGTCAGGCTAATTATCTCAACAATTTAATGAAAAATATGAACCAATATGGTTAAATAATACATATGACTTATTTCTTCTGATTTTCTTAGAAATTGACTGTTCAACTCAACTTTCTGGGGGAACAGTTATGTTATGTTGTCCCATATATTTCCAATGACTGCTCCCTTGCTCAATTTTGAGTTTTGAACAGGAAGTTATGGATATTTGAACAATTGTCCTTCATGGAAGATAATATTTGTGTTAGAATATGATGGATGTGCTCGTTTTACCATAGAAAATATCACTATTGTCACCCAACCATAAGCCAAAGCCACCCTTGGAGCACCTTAACCTTGAAAAAGAATCACTTTGGAAGCAAACCCTAGGCTAGATATCCAAACAAAGGCTAGCGCACCTTTATCCAAGGATAGTGCACCAAACAAGAGCTGATCAGATAGTCCAAACCATAACCAAGAGATATTCTAAGCCTAAAATCGAAATCTGCTAACTACAACAGCTGCAACAATATCTCTCCTCCAAACTTGCACACACCTGGACAATTGCAATGCGCACAAGTGTTTCTTCTGCAGTTGTGAGAATACCTGCCAGAATGAAGACTGGCCTCCTGTATTTATACTAATTATGGCTAACTGCCTAGGTCGACTTCTCATTCTGGGTGCCTATTTACTTAGTATACAATATTTCTTCTGGCCGACTTCTTATCTTGGAGGCTAATAACCTAATACAGGTTATCCTCTTGAGCCGACTTCTCTTCTAGGGTTATTAGCAAACTCATTAGGGTTTCTTCTTTCTTTTTGGAATATTTTATTCTCGTTGGGTTTACATGTGGAGGTAAACACCTCCCGCAGCTACCATAATATCAACACTCCCTCCTATCTAGGGGGGTATTACAGGTAATGGTCTTGAGCACAAACATACCATTCACTTGGTAGCATCAACATAGTTGTATAGACTATCTCATGACTAGATCATGAGCACCATCATCACCATCAGTGTCATCAAATGCATCATCTCTCTAAACTATACTCCATTTGAGTAATTAGACATGATGAAGGACAAGTCACTCACTCCACAGAGTGACACAAGAACCATTTTTCTAATCCAGACATATGTCCTAGAAGAGTAAATGTCCTGGACCTTTTTTCGTCTGGAAAATATTTGTCCACTGATCATCCATCTATATGATAATCATTTCCAACACTACTGATAGTCTTCAAGGAAATTATAACAATATCATTCAATAGAACACAACTGTGTCTATCCATAGTAGTACACAACTATAATCCAGTGGTACACTACCACACCAAGTAGAACATAGATACTTGATCAATGAAATATAATCACAATCAGTGGAACACATCCACCACAGTAGCATACATCTATTGTCTAGAGACATATAGTCTCCATAACAATCATTTGATATGAACCTGCACATAAAATGTTGTTATGATATAAACTTAATCATCTAGGCCATTCTTCCACTCAAATATTTGAGATCTGGAAGAGCATCTACCCTCATAAATTCAAACATCAATGATGAGCTATCTGGACTATTCTTCTCAAGCAAGGAATAATAATTGTCCTGATTTTTGAGCCTAGACCATTCCCCACCCTGGGCCATTCCTCCGACACTAAACAAAGTGTAACCTGGAGAGAAAGAGTCTGCCCTAAGGAATGTTTGTCCCTGATTGTTGAACCTGGACCATTCCCCACCCTAGGCCATTCCTCCGGCACTAAACAAAGTGCAACCTGGAGAGAATGAATCTGCCCTAAGGAATGATTGTCCGAACCATTTCCAAAGGAAATGACTATCTTGCACCAACCTCCAAAACAGACCATTCCCCATGTTAACCACAATGGGAAATCGTTGTTCAGAGAGGTGGTCTAGTCTTCTTGAGAAATCCTCAAGAAGATAGACTTCCCTAGACCATTCCCCATGTTAACCACAATGGGAAATCGTTGTCTGGGGCACGTCAACTGTAACATACCCACTATAATGTAGTAAAAATTTTCGTTTTTCCCCAAGGGACAGAATCCATGATTACCGATGAGCTTGCCCTACCGGCTATGCTGCTAGTCTACGTGACCTGCCTTCATATGGCCACAGTCCTAGGCTCCTATCGGGATTTTGGCGTTTTCAATGTCGATGTGCGAACATCCCCAAGATTCGTGATTCTCCGATTCTCGACGCACCTTTTTCATGCTAGCCCTCCTGGCTCACCCCCTGGTCCACGTAACCATCACCCCGTGACCACAACATTACCCCTTTGTCGGGGTTTTGGGGTTTGTGATACCCAATGCATGCGCCTACGGGATTCCCGACTCCTCAAATCTCGATTCTCCGATGGCTCCCGGTTTTTAACTTGCCACCTGTCCTCCACTGATTCCTGTGTGGCCCCACACTATATTCCTGCCTGTTGGAGTATCGCGTTTCACGATTCCAACATGTATGAGTTTCATGCCTTCGAAAAATCTGATTCTCCGATCCCTGACTCCTTGGGATCTCCTAACACGCATCCCAAATAATGGGCGGTTCTGATCTCGTCAGAATATCATGCTTCGTGACTTCGCGACTTCTGTTGCCAAGATCAAGGGCTTCAACCTAAAAAAACTCGATACACGATCCTACATGTAGATTCGATAGGTTTCCTGCGACCCAGATCCAACAACTACCCTTCTTTCTCGCTCCTTGCGTCTCGCGACTTGGAGAACCCAATGCTTGGACCCTTACCCTGCGAACCTCCAAGTTTCACGAAATCCCTGGATATCTGCCACCTATCCTCCTCGGATGGATGGATCTGATCCTCTCATGGCTTCGCCATTCGCGACTTGGGGAATCCAACTTTTGGAATCCTACCCTGCGAACCTCCGAGCTCACGAGATCCCTGGATCTCTGCCACCTGTCCTCCTCGGATGGACGGCTCGGATCCTTTTTTCCCCTATTCACGAGGCTTAACCCTCGTCTATCTCCCTATAGATCTAACGACTGTCAGGTTTCCTAGCTAAGATCTGACGGTTCGGATCGATCTCGATGCTGCACCCTTTCCTACAGCTCTTTGGATGTGGGAAAACCAACGGTCCAGATGTTCTCATGGAGCCTGGGGGTCTACGATTCAGATTTCCTCGCTATTCACGAAGATAGAGGGAAAAGGGTTAAGGCAATTAACACCCTCATTCATTCCTTCGATTTAACGATCATGAATGACCGCAGGTTCCTCGACAGGATCTCATCCATTGATCAATACTTATCCCTACGCTGCTACTTCAGGATTTTTAAGAGGGTCATTCCTCTTCATACAAGGTTGCTAAGACTTACACATTCAAGTCCTTTTTCCAGGTTCTTGGTGAGATTTTCTAAGATGGGAATCTTTGTGAAGAGATCTAATCTGGGGCATTCCTGGAAACAGACAAAGGGAAACAAACTCCCGAGGATGGACTGGAAGTCTGACCTGGTTCATCTCATGCATAATCAAATCCATTTATCAACATATATCATGCATGGTATCTTCTATTATAAGCATATATCTATTCATTCTTATCAAACACTGCATCGACATTCTAACAGTGAAATCATTCACAATTTCACAGTTCTATGAGCATATGTATACATATACCAGTCTATGAATTTCAATATGTAATATATATAAAACACTTATCAGAAATAACACCAGAAGTATGGGCAACTGCTGAGAGGGGTACTCGTTTCCACCCAACTATAGGCTCAGCGACTCCCAACAGATTTACCACTAGCCACCTCCGAGCTGAGACCACGATGCTCTGAGACTGCATCTCTCTGTTTTCCAGTGACCAGGAGCAAAGGTTGCAATCCTTCCTCTCTGCTATCACTCACTCTGTGTAAAAACTACCAGAGTTCCCCTCGCGTCTGTCCTTTCAATCGTCTCTGCCATACGCCTTATCCTCTCGCGAGGTTGCGTGTGGCATGATTACCCTCGCGTCGATCAGGCCTGACGGCTCTATGGATGGGCAGTTCACCATCCCATCCCTCATCAAGCCATCCGCCTACCAGCCTGCGAGGCATTGAATTTCAGGGCCAGCGAGCTGCTTTTGGTTCTCCGGGCTAGTGGAGTCCAAATACGGTATTTAATTCTTGGTGGAAGTTAACGCCACCCTTTCAGGTGTCCTCCACCGCCATCGTGGTCTCTTTTTCTACACATCCCCTCATCAGCAGTCCTGAAATAAATTCAGAATGTTATTCACATTCATTGACCTCTTCCTCAAGGTCCATTTACATCACATAATCATAGTTATGAGTTTTCCATAGTTCTTGGCCAGTCCAGATATATATGTATTTACAAGATGGGGGAAATAGGGTGTTACAATTCCCTCCCCCTTAAAAGGAACATCGTCCTCGATGTTCTTACCTACTAACATGAATTGCATGTACCGAAGTAAACAAAATCGAAAATGCCAGTTTCATGGCATCTTCCATCTCCCATGTAGCCTCATCTGGGCCAAAATGTTTTCACTACACCTTGACCTGTGCAATGGTTTTGTTCTGGAGCCGGGTTTCCTTTCTATCCAGTATGCATTGGGGTTCTGGTAGAAATTCTCCCTCTGGTTCCACCTGGATCACAGACCAGTCAATTATATGATTAGCATCATGTACATATTTCTTCAATAATGAAACATGGAAAACATTATG
>ML778008.1:1459159-1485586 GCA_009831015.1 Picea engelmannii
AAACGGCACGCCAAACTGATGCTCCAAGCTCCCAGAAACGATCCGACAGCGTTTCCACCTCAAGGGCTACCCTGCAACAAACTGACTTTGGCTTGGCCTTCCAACAGCATAACTCTGCAAAAATGACTGTCCATTGGCCTCAACAGGCCTGGTTTATATAGGAATGGAGTTGTTTTCTCATCCCCAACTTCCTCCAAGAATCTGGCCTCCAAAAATGCCCAATATCCCCCAAAAATGGAAGAAATCAGCTAAAAATAGCTATAATTAATGAATAAAAACCATATCCTGTTGAAAAAAACCCATTTTGGACTATATAATAGGGCGCAGCCCCTTTTATAGCTCGCGGCCCCCAAAACTCGGTCATATCCAGCGCCATGTGGCCGTGTACTTGCGCGTTGGCCCTTTATTCCCGACGCTTAACTCTGGTCATATGGCGAATTCACGGAACCCGTGGCTAGAGGCTATACAAAACCCACGCCCGTGGAGAGGTAATGGTCTTGGTCATTTGGCGCGACCATAGGACCCGTGGACTTATGGTTATAACCGCACGTTTTAGGTGCAGGGTAACGGTTCCACGGTGTGGTCATGTGGTGGTACATTGCGTTGGCGCGGAGGGCTGGGGCTAAGCCCCGGCCCTTTTTCCCGCCGGTCAGAACTTCAAACCAATTCAAATATATTTTCCGCCAAAACCATAACAACAACGGCCCTCCGGCCACATGGTTAGCCCGACGGTTCTAGTTCGTTTACCCGCCCGGGAGGTCGCGGGTTCGACCCCTGCCGACGCCATACAATTTTACACATAACCAAATAACCAATAGCACAGCGCCACGTGGCAGCCCATGACTGGGCCACGTGGCACTCTAAAAACCAATCAGATGATGCCACGTGTCGACCTGTGATTGGCCCACGTGTGTCGCCACGTCAACCACCGCACGCCTCTGCCATGCTGCCATGTCGACGACCGTACTGCCACTTGTCGCTCTGCCCTGCTGCCACGTGTCCTACCGTACTGCCCAGTCACCTGCCGCGTCAGCTGCCACGTCACCATGATGATGTCAGTGTGCCACGTGTCACCCTGTGAGTGGTGACACGTGTCACCTCGATATTGGTCCGACCGCATGTCAAAAGTGCCAAATCAGCATGCCACGTGGCACTCTCTGATGCTGCCACGTGTCGTCATCCCTGTCTGCCACATGTCGCTTCCTGGTTGGCCCACATCAGCTGTACGGAATCTGCCACGTCACTGTACGGAATCTGCCACGTGTCACTGTACGGACGTGCCACGTGTCCTGCCCAGTCAGCATCAAAATTTTGCCTGTTTGACTTTTCGGACAGAACGTGATATCTTCTCCATACGGACTCCGTTTGACATAAAAATTATACCACCGGAATCAGGAAGACGAGACGGACGCAATGGCATAGGTTTCGTCGCATTCTGAGCACTTTCATTTTTGAGCATTTTTCAAGCCCTATCAGGCTTCTAGATCTGTTTTCAGATCAAAATCACCACAAGGGGGGAATCTTGGGTGACCCTATGGGGATTGAGATGGAAAGTGAAAATATATGAGAGGATGCCCCTAGAGGTCAAAGTTAGGATATGGAGAGAGGCTTGATAAAGAGTATTGATAGTTGGTGAATGATTTTTTAAGGTTGTGCACCTACAAAACAATGTTATCCCTACTTGAAACAAGACAATAGATGATAAAAAAAGCCTTTAACTAGTGGGGAATCAGTAAGAAACATTGTTGTCCCAAAATTGCAGCAGTATGGAAATATATTTTCTGTGGTAAACAAGTTATATTAACTACAAATTATACTACCAAAACCTAGTGAAAGATGACGGAAACAAAGCTAAAAATGACTAGATAAATTCCCAATAGTTAGAGCAAGAATTTGGTAGAATTTAAGGGGTTGTTAATTAGTTTTTTCAGAAAGTGTTGTAACAGCCTTGTGGATGTAGAAAATTGTTGCTACAGAAACAAATTCTAGTGTTGTGAGTGGGAAATCCCCTTACGGACTAGCAAATAGGGTTATATTATGCATGTAGATATGACCAAAAGAAACCTACTTTCTACCTTCGTCCCTAGACCTAATCTCCATTTTTTTCCAGAAAATACATGGTTAGATCAACATACCCTATTCCAGGTGTTCGATGTTGATCCTTCTTTACGTTTGATCACTTATTAGTAGCTCTCCTCCCAAGGATGACCTACATACAAAACAAGAAACAAACTACACATGCATTTTACCTACAGACTAATGGGTTAGAGATTCAAACATATATTTAACAAACTATGAAGAACTCATAAAGTGGGATGGGAAAAACATTTCTTTATTACTTTTAATAAATCAACTTACAATTTCGATACCGGCCACCGCTCTGCGAACCTGATCTTGGGCTCCTCTTCAAATGTCCTCCAACTTCTTTGCTCTGTATTGCTCCTTGCACACTGATGACTAAAGGGTTGGGACAATGGAAATATGAATTTGAGTAGAGTTTCTTTACTATCATTCTCCTCCTTCCAAATGGTACCCTACCCCTTCTTTTATAGGCTAGAATGAGCTATCTATTTGGTCAAACCCTTGGCCATGCATGGCTGGGAGTTTCAATTAACTCACCCAAAGCTATGTGTTCCATTAGGAACTTTCCTTTTTTCATGCTTTTGTAGGTACACGTGGTATGTTTTAGGTTAGCTAGTGTGTACACACGTGAAGTAATGGAGTAGGGTGCGTGGGCCTTTATAAAAGAGGTTTTTTAAATATTTTTTCAACAGTGTTTTGGCAAATAAGGAATCTGAGATGGACTGATGCCAGGTAAGCATGTCTGGTGCAATTTAGGGTTATAACATATGCCCCCTAATGTGTGAGGTCAGAAGAGCATTTGATGGATGAAATACATTAACAATCTTCACTGTTGTGTCGAAAAATGGAGCCCAAGGATCAGGAACCGGGAGGTTTCGTCTGCAAAATAACAATTGTCTCATCGAGGGGGGCATACCCATGCTCGGGATAAAATAGAATCATGGCTACCAATTAAATACACTGTAGATCCATGTCATATAACTATATAAAGAGTAGCCACGGACAATACACAACGGAGCTACATCTCTAAATCAAAAAGATATACATATAGAGTATCCATCTTCTAGAAGTTGATATGGCTTGATGGTTGGAGATGAGGTCTTTAAAGCTTGAGCAACAACTTCAAAATCTTCAAAAATTAGGTAGGAGTGTAATATGAGTGTATGAATACACTACCTAGAGGTCTTCAATGGCTCGTCGTTCATGGACTAGATAATCTTGATGATTAGACCAAAAGCTTCATTGATTTCGAACAAGGACTTGATTGGACGTTTAGGATGGTCGAGTATGAGGGAAAGAGACAAATTGCAGAGGGGCCGACTCAGGCTTGGTGAAAAAATTCCCTTGGACAACAACACAACAAATGATGAGACTCAGGCAGCATGGCATTAACATAAGTTTATGAGGCAGGATGCAATGCAAACTCTCCATATGTTTGGAAGAATAACCAAATGGAGGAGGACACAACTCTATCCCAGGGTTTGATGAAAAAACAGAGAGATGTGCTGTATCCAAGGGCGACTCATTATGCTGCCAATGTTGAGTCCATTTTTATGCTTCCATTTTGCTCTCTAAACCACACTTTTGCCTCTATATCCATCCATTTTGCCTTCATTTCATTCCATATTTTCCATGAAACAGCCTATGTAAGGTATATTTGTCATTCTTCAGCTTAATAATTGAGTTTTCTAAATTTTAGCATTAAAATTGAAAATTTATCAGAAATTACAGGATTTGACTAAATCCCGTAAAAGCTCTGTGGTTTGTATACTTGCAGGACACCTGGGCGAAATATAAGACTTGGGTCATGTTCCTTGATGTACAAGGATGGATAATGAGCTATCAGATTCAAAATCTGAGCCTTCCAGATGTCCGGTCAACGCTGGTCAAACATGGCCACTTCAACAGAAAATACCCTGTTTCAGCCTTAAATCTTGGACAGTTTTGGATTTTCGTGGGATTTGACCTTATATTGTGGATCTAAAGGAGGCATTTGACCCTCCTAGGATATTATGGATCTAATCATGATATTTAGGAGACTGATTAGCATTTTTAGTTTTAAGACTCTTGTATAAATACTCTTAAGCTTAGACTAGTAAGACAATCTTGATGTGAATGAAGAAACTTTGGAATTTACACTCTTGAAGATAAGCTCTGTGTTTTGTTCCTGTGAATGCTTATGATATGATGATTTGAATGTTGTTGGAGCTCTTTCTTATCTGATTCAACTCAAGTGTACCAGTGAAGCATTGGAGGGCCCCCTTTGCCAAACTAGTACACTCTTTCTTTGTGTTCTTTTTCAAGTACATATTTTAGATCAGATCTTGCTATAGATGAGTTTTGTCTTGCTGTAGTTAGATGAATTTCATAGCTAAGTTACATGCTTAATKTTTTCAAGCCATACTCATATTGTGAATGATTTCTTGAATGAGAATTCAATGTGTAGTTTGACTTCAAGCATTAAGATAGTCATGAAAGCTTTTTGAGTTATTTATTCTTTCAGTACTTTGATTTGATTTGATGATAGTGGTTAATGAATGAATGAAAGAAGACAATGAATGCATCTCTTGAATAAGAGTTTTGTTCTTCTATCATTTGATAGGTCTTAAAASTAGTTCAAACATCTCTTGAATGCTTACTRTTTACACTCTTTAGAAAAACAATTGTTGATTATTGTTATGAGATCTATGAATATGACTTCTGAATAGAAGCTTAGCATCTCTTTCATATTCAGCTCTCTAGTTCATTTCATTAGAAGAAACTAAGTCCATTTCTAAGATCATATATTTTGAGTGTGCATCAAAGTCTTACAAACTCCGGGTTGATAATTAATGTACTCTGATTTACACCAGTAGATTGGAGCCCAACAACCAATAAAGAAAATACTTTTCCCTTCCTCTTTTTGGGGTATATTTGATTTTTTTTTGTCTTTTTTTTTCAATAATGTAGGAAAAAGAATAAAAGAATGTTACGTTACAAAGGAGGAATGAGTGTTGCAAAAATACAAGTTCAAGGAATAGGGGCAAGACTGATGTTCAGAGTAAGGACACTCGGGAAAAATCCTCCAAGGGCCAAAGGTGTTAAGATGCATAGCCATAGTGCTACAGGGCTTGCATTTAAGGCATGCTTCAGATGGGTCAGTTGAGAGCAACATGGAGCCAGCATTAGGCCAAAGACGTAGGTATGCAAATGCGATTAATAAAACACACAATGATAATGTCCTTCGATGTAAGTTTAACGAGTCCAAAGAAGGTAAGCTTGGCGGCTTTTCATATTTAGAGAGTTTGAAAAAACGTAAAAGGACACTCCATTGGGGTAACTTTTTTGAAGGTAGTCTAGTCAGTTTGAAAAAGGGGTAAACTAGCACTGACAAGACGTCTACTCAAAACCATTTTAATGAGTGTGATAAAGACAAGATCACTCGACCATTTTTTCATTTTTAAGGAATTTGAAAAAAGATTACCTATGGACTCCATTAGGAATGTTCTTCTGGACCAGTTTAACAAGTGTGAAAGAATAAGGTCACTCGATGATCTTTTCAATTTTAGGGAGTTTGAAAAGAGCTTAACTATGGACTTCGTGGGGGTTCCTTTTTCGTAAATTTAGTCCCTCAGGCCCAAAAAAAGGGTAAAATTATACCTAAGGGAACTCTTATAGAGAACTGAAGTTCCATAGAGTATACCTTTGTTCATACAGTTGACCGTCTGGACCGAAAAAGGGGTAAACTACCACCGAACAAACGTGACTTCAAATTTCAGTTTAATGAGCGTGACAGGTCACAAGATCGCTCAGCAATATTTTCATGTTTAGAGGGTCTGAAAAGGGCTTAAAAGAAGACCCGTTATGTTTTTTGGGAGTCTCAAGGGTGAGGTCAAGAGTGAAAAGGAGTCATGAAAATGAGGCTCAAACTCGTATTCAGGAAAAAAACCAGGACTCCCGAGTCTACAGTGATTAGAGACAACATGGACACCATAATGCAACCAGGATCTACCTAGGGCATCCATGTTTTGGTAATCTCTACCACCAACTCACGACACTTCTAAAGAAGCAATGATGGTTTCGTGTCACAACCTGATGGGATCGATCCTATGGAAGAGGGATAAAGACAACGAGATACAAAAGGCATGGTAGAAACCTAACCTACATGCTTAATTTGATCATCTGATATTTTTCCATGAATCGTAAAAAGTGTCCCAAAACTCCAAAAAATGCCCCGATACCCGATCAAACCCCTCCCCTGCAACTCTTGAATCACTCTAAATGGTTTTTGGTATAAATAAAATGATAAGGGAGGCCAAAAAAGTGAAAAAAAGAGGCCAAAAAGTCTATAAATAGAAGTTGGCAGCTCATTATCACCATTGTTGATTTGGAAATTGACTCTGGAGCCAAAAAAAACCCTTTGACAAAAGTGGTGATTCTGGGAGATACAGTGGATGAAACTAACTTCTTTCTAGACCAAGTAAGTACAAACTCCCCCATCTTGGAATTTAAATCTTTACTTATGTTTTGGGTGCCATTGTTTGGGGGTCGTCGACCTTCAAAAGGTCGGCCCTAGGTCCACGCGGGCTATCTTTGGACAGGCCGCGTGTACATTTGAGCAGAGTAAAGACTGCACGTGTGTACACGTGACTGTCAACATTACAGCCTGCGTGGAACTCCCTTAATGAATAAAAAGAGTTATAAAGCAATGGCTAACCCTCTTGAACTTTGGTGTTTTGCAGGATGTATGTTCATTGGAGAGAAAGGGAGCATGAAGAAGTTAGTGAGTTGATTGGGGAAGATCCCAATGCTGTGGCCATGTTCATGGAATGTGGGTTACTGAAGTTTTTCTTATTTCCTTTTATGCGGGCACAACCGAGGCTACTAAATGCCTTAGTTGACTACTAGCATCCTGATGCAGAGGTGTTTATGTTAGAGGGGCAGTCACTGGTTCCCACCACCAAGGATATATACTTTTTGACTAGCCTATTAAGGAGAGGAGAACCAGACAACTTCTGAACATTTCCTTTAGGTCCGCATAACATAGAGGAATTGATATCCCTTTACTATGAGGCTGGGACAGACCGATCGAGCTCACAGGTGCCCATAACCAAGATCATTGAATTATCGCTGCAAGCGATTGTATTGCTCATTGGGCAGATTACTTGTTCTACGGACTTGCATCAAGCTTCCCATGCATAGATGAACTGTTTCGTCCAGTGCTTGAATGCACAAATTTTTGACTGGAGTACTACATTGCTTGAGTGTATGAAGAGGCAATTGATAGATTGTCGACTGCGGACACAAAGGAAATTCAGGTTCGGGACTATTTTGTGCTCGTTCTTCTTTGAGAGAGTTTTGAGATTTAGTCCTCAAGTAGTGGTACGAGGACATTAGACCTCTCTTCCTTCGATGTGTATATGGGTAGTATTGCTACCACGATAGGGTGGTGGAAGGACTAATGAGTCCTTCGATGATGACTTCTTTGCCTGACTATCATGACAGATCCCAGTTATCGAGGATTACCTGTATGCAAGGATTGATTTTCTGAGGGATCCTAAGATACTAGTACCTCCTGGTGAGGAGCAAGGAGAGATGGGTAAGTCTCCATCTTTGTAGTTGTTTTCATTTTTTATGAAGCATATGTAATTTTTATGTCGTTTTGTTATATATCATTTTTTTTTATATGCCAGAGTATTTGACGGATATGCGTTTGTTGTATGCAGATGTGGGACCAGTGCGAATTGCTGAATATGTGAGGAACAAACATCGTCCTCAGCCAGGGGCTGCACCTACCGCCGTCAGGGGACTAGAAGTAGCAGGAGATATTCCAACCAGGGAGGATGAGAGGGTGTTGAGGCTAGTCGAGCAGAACATTACTGCGCTCACTCACACGGTCCCTATGGAAGATATTGAGGATCTTCCACCATCCATGCAGCCTCATGTAGTGGGGGCACCTCGGACGTGGGTTTGATTGTTTCGGTGTTTAACAAACACTATGGATCACTGTAACATGGCTCACAGGCCCTGACCCTAGTTAGACATTTTAGGTGCCATGAGCACTACTTGTATATATTTTTTGAGGGCATAAGCCCTATGACTCGTTATTGGTCATATTTTTTAGGTGCTTGCGTCCATCTATGTACTCTAGTTACTTTATGATTATATATGGATTTTTATGTTTTTTGTGTCTTATGGATCATGTGTGTAAAAAACGTATTGACATGTTTATGTGAATGTCCTTTCATGTGTGTGCAAGATGCCAATCTAAAATTTGATTAGCTAGATTATCTGTAACTTGGTTTAATCTCCTAGGAATATGAAAATATGTAATATAATCAAAGTTTCATTCTAAGAGACGTACCCTAAGGAATCGTCGATGTAAAGTCAGATCATGAACCCAGTAGACTCTATTTAACTGAGACACAACTAGCTGAGCATCAAGATAGACCCGAAGGTGAGAGATACCAAATGACAAGGCGTCACGAAACAACTCAATAAATGCCCTATACTCGGCGACATTGTTTGTGGTGTCACCTAAGCATATACCTCCGGAAGATAATAACTGGCCTCAAGGTGTAAATATTACCCAAGTTGCGGAGGCAAGCCTCTAAGTGTGTCGGCTAGCACTGTCTGCGTATCCAATGAACACCTCGGATTGACTTGACATCTGCCACAACAAAGAAAGATAACATCAACGACACATCCATAACACTAAAAGAAACTAGAAAGTAATAGTACAAAGACTATACATATGTTACAAAAAGTTACCCATGGTGAACTGCCTATGAGTAATACTTCTTGAGGTAGAGCCCATTTCTAGGCTCTGCCAAAACATTCCCTTCAAAGTCAACCAAAAAATAAGCACCCTTTTCTAAAACCTATTTTATGATGAAAGGTACGAACCACATGGGTTTGAATTTTCCTTCCCCCAACGGGTCTTTATCTTGGTCATAGACCAGGACAAGGTCACCTTCAGAGAAAATTCGAGGACGAACGAACCTATCATACTGACACTTAACCTTATGTTTGTGAGCCTCATTGGCCAGAGCCGCATCACGATGCTGCTCATTGAGCTACTCAAGGTATACTAACCATTCTTCAAATGGAGAAGTGTCTGGCAATAACTGTACTACCAACTTGAGGGATGGGATCTGACATTCGATAGGTAAGACTGCTTCCAGCCCATATACGAGTTGAAAGGGTGAGAAACCAGTTGCAGTCTTAACAGAAATTTGGTAGGCCCATAATGTCAAGTATAACATCAATTGCCAATTTGACTTGGCTGAGTTGATTGTTCACTGTAGGATGGTCTTAAGAGATTTGTTTACAACTTCCACCTGACCATTTTATTGGGGGTAGTAGGGTGATGAATGTTCTTGTCATAACCCAAGATTTGATGTTAACTTGGTCATCATCTAGTTCTGAAAGTGACTTCCATGGTCAGTGACAATCTTCCTCAGGACGCAGAACCTTGCTATGATCTGGTTGAATAAAAAGAGAGCTGCAGTCTCTCCATCATCTTTAAATGTTCGCATAGCTTCAACCCACTTTGTGAAGTAGTCGACAACTACAATGATATAGCGGTGCCCCTTTGCTGAAGGATGGTTTCATGTAGTGTAATCAATCTCCCACTTGGTGAAGGGACCAACTGTGATGATAGGAAACATAGGAGTGAGATGTGCCCTCATCCTCTGAGAGAAGATCTGGCACTTCTTAACGGATTCAATACAATATTTGATTAGTGTCGGCCAAAAGTAACCTACTCAGAGAATCTTTTGGGTTGTTTCCAACCCAAAAAGATGACCGCCACATGCTCTAGTATGACAATCATTAAGCATGATAATTGCTTCCTCGTGAGTGAGACATTGACATAGGATGCAATCTGCCCCTCTCCGATACAACGTATCATCGAGTATGAGATAATTATTCACTTGATGGTGTATACTTCTACACTCATCACGAGAATCATAGGTGGGGAAATTCAAAGTCTAGAGATAGATAAGTATATCTCCATACCATGGATCCGAAGATGTGATCAAAAACATATCTCCCCTGATAGGCGATTCTTCAGGCACAACGTCACCTGACTCGACCGGAAGTTCCGAAATAAGTTCTGTGAAGACCAATGAATTTTTTTACTTCGCTGAAATGAAATCTAAGTCAAAATCCTGGAGGACGACTATCCATCGACTGATATTTCTGCCTATTACCCTTCGTGTCAACATGTACTGGAATGGATTCATGACATCAATGACAGTGGTCTTGCGAAACAGAACATAATGACAGAACCATTGAACAACATGAACTGCTGCCAATGCAAGTTTTTCGATATTAGAATAATTGAGTTCCGGTCCTATGAGGCCTCGTCTCAGGTAAAATATCACATATTCTGAGAACAAGTCATCTTCCTGAACTAAAACCATGCCAATGGTTGACTCTGCTGTAGCCAGATATAATAAGAAATATTTGTTATAGTTAGGTGGCCATAGCAGAGGGGCAGTTGTGAGGGCATGTTTTAATGCATCAAAAGAGCGTTGAGCGGCATCATCCTAGTAAAAGGGAATGTCTTTCTTCAGTGAGCGCATAAATCCCTTGGTGATCTCGGCATAGTTGGCGATGAAGCGCCTTAAAAAATTCGCTTTTCCTTGTAGACTTTTAAGTTGAAGGATTGTGCGTGGGGGAGGCAACTGAATTATTGCCTCCACCTTGAGAGGATCGACCATGATCCCTATCATTGATATGATGAAACCTAACAAACATCCTGACGTTACCTAGAATATGCACTTGTTTGGATTCAAGCGAATCTGAAAGTAGCGACAATGTTCAAAGATAAGTCGGAGGTGTGTGGGATGATCCGTTCTCTTGCGAGATCGAGATGCTAAATCATATAAATAGGCATCGACTATATACTTGAGGTCATGGAAAGAAAAATACATGGCTCACTGAAATGTCGCTCCAACATTTTTGAGACCAAAAGGCATCTTATGATACGTGAATGTACCCCAAGGACAAATGAATGTCGTTTTGTGCTAGTCTTTGGGTTTGATTTGTATTTGATTATATCCCAAAAAACCATCCATGAAATAAAAGGCCTTGCAACCAACACATTCATCAATGATCTGGTCGATGAATGGTGTGGGAAAATTATCTTTGGGACATGCCTTGTTCAAATCACATAAGTTGGTACATACATGAATCGTGCCTTGTTTTTTATTGACCGACATAGGATTTGACACCCATTGGGTCAAATGGATAGGATAGATAAAACTGGATTTTAGCAATTTCTCAACCTCAACCTTAATGGCTACCGCTTTCCTTGGATTAACTAGAAGAAGCTTCTGCCAAATAGACTTATCATCAGGATAAGTTGTATTATCATGTTCGACTATTTTTGGATCGATGCCTGGCATTTCCTCATAAGACCAGGAAAAAACGTCGCATAATTCTTTAAAAAGATTTGTATAGAGTTGAATCTCTCCGGGGGAGCAATCAGCTCTGATGAAAACATTCTCCATGACGCCAAGGTTTCGATAGATATCGATCGGTAAGGTTTCAACAAAAGTTTCCATATTACCCTTAGCATAAGCCTCATGTGTAGCTAAGGGATTAATAGGACAAGACCTATCTCCCATCATAGTCACGGTGAATTCTCTTGCTTCGATTCGTCTTAACTCTGGGAGGAAGTATGATCTGTGATGAAGATCTTCCCAAGGTTTGTTCGGACTAGTCATTGCTTCGATTACTTCTTCGTCAGAGGGCAAGACTAAGTCTAGCAAATCGATGTTAGTGAGAGAACCTTGAGCCCAAATAGGCTCTAAAAGAGGATCGAACTCTTGTGCAGGAGTTGGATCTGTATTGGCTAAAGTTTGCTAAAATAAAGAGTACGCTACTTCAGTTGCAGATAAGGGCATGGACATGTCTGGGTTCCTTGTCCCATCCATCGTGGCTGATGGGGAAGGAAGTATCCACGAATCATTGAAGTAAGTCACGTAGAACGACGAAACTTGAAATATCTCAACCTTATGGTGATTGGATATAAACTTGATATCGCCTTGAGGGGGCGAGTAATCGAAGGTACCCATCAAAGATGGGCACAAACCAACCCCTACGTTGACCACACCTGGTTGAGGATTATCAATCATTGGGACCGTGGATGCCTCCAATAAAGGGTCAGGTCTGGAGAAAGACAACTGATCGATGGTCACAATCTGGCCATCGTGTGGAAACAAAAAGACCCGAAAAACTATAGCAACCATGACTTGTATAGCATAAGTCAAACTCCTTCCTAACAAGAGGTTATAGTCGAGGGGTGCATCAACTACTTCTACCTTGACACACATGGTCTTCCCTCCTAACTGTACGGGGAAAGAAGGAATGATACCATGTGGTCGGAACGAACGACCGTCAAAAGTAGTGAGGAGAGTAGGTGAAAGAGACAAAATGGGCTGCCCAATGGCCTTCCAACATGACAACGACATAACGCATGTTGAGGCGCCCTCATAAACCACTGTGCGAAAGACATTTCGAGTAAAATTTTTCATGGGATAAGCCACTACTATCTAAAACGCTACGTGGTAAGGCAGACGAGGTTTTAAGTTGGTCATATCCAGCATGATTGTACCCGGATTACAAGTCTCGGTAGATCCTAAAGAGGTTAACAAGGATTTCCTTTAGGAAGGGCATCTTTGGAGGACCTCCAAAGAGAACATTGCACAAGGGGTCTATGATAAATCCTCCACCACAAAATAGTTCTAGGTGGCCCTTGCGTTTGGGTTGTGAGAAGATTTTTTGAACGTGCCTTTTGGGATGCATGTCATTGTCTCAGCCAATGTCTTCTCAATATGTAGAGGAAGAGATGGGATTTCGGCTTCTTTTCCCTTCTCATAAGTGCCTGGTTTACTATAGTCATGCGCTTTAGTCGATATAAAAGCATCACCCTTCACCATATATACATTGCAGGGTTGTTTGAAGGTGGAGGGGGTCCTTGACTGCCCCCTTCCATGCTTGTAAAGGATTGAGTTATATTTTTCCCATGTTGAAATGGATTGGTGAACACAACAGGCTATTGTTGTGTCACAAACTTTTGGGCCTCTGCAAGCCGGGGACATAGGTGGTTCGGGTAGTCTTCCGCACACAGGTTGCATAGATACCTCACCTTTTGTTTCTTAGTATTGCCCCCGCCAGCATTATCGGTGGGTTTCTTATCCCCCTTACCCTTATTTCGTTGTTTTTTCTTTCCTTCAAGCTGCTGTATGGCCTTTGGATTAGTCGATTTCACTATGTGTACATTATATGTTTTGGTAGGGGGAGAAGCCAAAGTAGTAGTTTGACTGGTCGCTGTGTGTTATATAGACAACTGTTGCAATTTTTGCGTCAGTTGCTCAACAGGATTTGTTTGTTCTTAACCAACAACACCATCGGCATGTGGTCTAGCTCTCTATTTGGTTTTATCAAGTATTGAGCGTGGTGCATCTGGGAAGATCTTGTATAATAAACCAGACTGAGAATAGATTAACTCAAGTTGTTGAGCTCTCATGATGGCGTCTTCTTCGAAAAATATGCCCGACATCAGGATGTCTTTGGATAACTGTGGGACCAAATACTTAAGGAACCACTCAAGAAGGAGTGTTGGTGGGACTGGTACCTTAATTAAACTCTTTCGACGTCTCCATTCTCGGATGTGATCAGAGATATGGTCCTCTTTCGTTTGTGAGAAATTGGCTAGCAATTGTGTCAGTGTCGTATCTCACAGGTAATTAGAAATGGTTTAGAAAATCCATAGCCAATTCACCGAAAGAACAATATCTTGAGCGGTCGAGCTCAATGTACCATTTCATGACACTCCCAATGAGAGTACGTTGAAACAATTGCAACTATACAGAGTCATCTTTCAACGAGTTAGATGAGCACCAAATATGGAAGGTAGTCACATGATCTCCTGGATCTTCATTAGGCTTGGCTTCGAAATTTGGGATGTCCTAAGGCAACTTCGTCGGCATAGGAGGCCAATGTGGATCATGACAGATAGGGTCATTCAACAACCGTGTCAAGTCTGGTAAATGCAAGTTTTCCAGGAAGGGTAGTTTGGGTTGTTGGTGATAAATTATAATTGGGGAAAAAGGGGCCTAGATTTTGACTGGCACTAGGTTGCCAGGAAACATTCGGTTGTTGGCCTAGGTTCTGGTAGAAACCATGGCCATGGTCAGCGTATGGATTTTGTGTGTGAGGAGACATCATCGGATGATTTCCAAAATAGGACATAGATGGTTGGGCATGCATTACATTTGAGGGACTTTGGGAAGGGTTGCACCATGTTGGTCCCATGGGGATAGGCATAGTACTTTGTCCGGGGTTCCATTGATTGTGGAAAGAATTACCCCATATCATCATTCCGAATGAGGGAATGGATCCCTGCCAAGAATTCCAAGGCCTTGATGCAGAAGAAGTTCCTGGGTGTGCCCCCTGTGAAGGAATAGTACCCTGCATAGGAATAGATTGTTTGAAACTGGGGTTGCCCTTGTCGGGAAAGAGGCTGATGAGAAGGCATTGTTACCAAACACACTGAATAGATAAAACGGTGTTGAACCTATCGACATATTATGCAAAGGTGGTCCTTGACTCCTTGCTCCAAATAAACCATGGTGTGCAGGCGGCCTGGTGGATGGTTGGTGCGTGCCACCGAGTGAAGGGGACGAAGGAGGTATATGACCTCCTCCGTAAGGGAAAGCATTAAAAGGAGTGGAAGTGCCCCGAATGTGGCCTTGCAGAGGAGCGTTAGAGCTCCCTTCCCCCAGACCCGAAGTCTGTGAAGTGGAAAAAGAAAGTACAGGACTTGTACCTGAACTAGGCATCCCGTATGAGAACGGAGGGCCTGTCGCATTTGGTGTGAAAGGGTTTATGGCCACCGCTAGAGATGGTATCAGACCATTGTGCGAGGTAGATGCAGTCGATACCATGGTGGCTCAGACTGGTGATGGTGGGTTAGGAGGTGGAAACTCTCTTGTGGTGACAACCGTAGTGGGAATTGAAGAATTCATAGAAGAAGTAACAACATTTGTTTCCATTGCTGTGTGCGACACTGTCTGGCACTCATAAAGGTGAATTGGTACGATGAGGGGTGCCGAGAGATCAGTGGTTAGGGTTTCAACCAGGCCAAGAGATTTCGCTCCAAGGTCCAAAATGGTCGATTCCTCGGGATGTTGGTCGGGCACAATTTCTTGTCACCTGGTCACTTCAAAAGACCCTTGTTGGTATAGCTTTTGCCTTAGTGGTGGTGGGGGTGGCTCTAGTGTAACCAGCGATAGGCCCAGAAGCCTTCGTGATCAATGGAGCTCATGATCCTCTAGTGTGTGAGAAGATCAAAAAACACCCTAGGGTGATCTATTCGTTCAAAAACAACACACACTAAAAATCCCCTATGAGATAAGACATGCAAACACTAAACTAATTGGAAGAACAGTTACAACAACCAACACTAGAGAAAATTACCGGTGGAGTGCAACTCGAATATGGAAGCACCATTCAGGTATAATTTGCAAAGCGTGGCCCGATGTTTGTCCTAGGTACCACGATATACCTCCGCAGTCACTTGTGTATGTCATTAAAAAAGATAGGCAACTAGGTTGCCAGCACGCGAACAATCACCAGGCGGGTACAATCGAAAGTCGAGTAGACCACAATGAGCAGGGTATCGATCCCAAAACCTGTCAAGGGTATCGAGAGCATGTGTTCCAGAAGAAAACTGAGGACCTCGAATGGATTCGAGACCCATGAAGCTCCGTGGCAAATGCAATTGACGGAATCCCAAGACAAGCCCTCTATATGTGTTCTCCACTACGATTGGTCCAGCTTTGGAGGGGTTATCTCTACTACCTTTCCGCACGCGACCTCGTGTTTATCCCCTGTGTTAGAGGGGGGTCCCAGATAACTTTCACGATACTGGACTTTGACACTCCCTAACTCAGACTCCAATGTTTGATTTTAATGGCCTTGAAGAGTTTCCTCTCCAACCTAATTCAAGGCCCTAATCCTGAATTAGATGATTGACCCTATAAACATAAAAGTCTAATGAATTTTAGATTTAGAGTTAATTTTATGGCTTGTCTTATGTCAAAGGTTATGAAAGTGAAACTATTGATGTTTGGAAGACGAAAGTAACAATGAACAGAAAGCTGGAAAAAAAACCTTCACTTAATTCAAATTCTAGACAAATTTTCAGATTTAATAATTTTTCTAAGATCTTTAAACAACAAACTCAAAACATAATTTCACTCGACTACGAGCTACTTATGATCTAAGTAAACTACAAATAACTTATGAAAGAAAAGATTTTTCCCTGGTTACTTAATGCAAAACAACACTTTTCAACCAAACAAAGAAATAAAGGATATTTTGTTTTTTTATCTAAATGCTTATAAAGAAAAAAGAAAAAATATCAACAAGTCAAAAACTAAGAAAAACTCTTGGCCTAAACGCAGATCGCAAAGAATCACTTCAAAAAATCACAAACTAGCAACTTAACAAAGGACTCTCACACTTGTCTAAAAACCTTACAAAAAGAAAATTTTCATGAAAACTTCTAAACGAAAAAGAAAGCTATGGCTGAAATCAAACCTAATCTACTGACTGTTATGACAAAGATTCAAGATCCTGAGAGGTATACCTCTTGTCAAGGGAAAGGATGACTGCCTCTCCTTCAACAAAAACTATCCTTCACAAGCACACCACTGATAGCTCAACAACAAGCGTGTGCACGCGAGTTGTGTAGAGTCAGAGGGTGTGTAAATGCGTGTTGGCCTTATACAGGCCACGTGTATATCTAAAACTATGAAACAAAATAAAAAAAGTCAATCCAAACCAGGCAGAGACCACTGATACTAAGAACTAGGATCTCTTGAAGGCTCAGACACTTTCTTTAACAGGAAAAAAAAAACAATGTAAGGAAAAAAAAAATCATAGAACAAACCTAAGCTAAAGACTGCAAACAAACAAGACTAGAAAGAGTTCTAGAAAACCCCTGAGAATGACAAATTCTGACAGGGAAGAGGATGAATGCCTCCACAATTTTTTGGAATCTTACAGACTACTGTTACTTCTTCAACTAGCGTTTACACGTGGGCTGTAAGAATGTAGGGCGTGGGTACATGCATGCAAACCTTATACAAACCACATGTACCTCTGTGGGTCTTGGAAGAAAAAATAATTACAGTCAAGAAAAGAAACAGAGATAACTGGTATGGAAGACCAGAATCTTTGTTATCTCAGACTTTGCAGAAACTTCAAAAAACAGGAAAGCAAACCAGTTTTTTAAAAATACTCAAAAAAATAAAAATTCCCAGGAACCCTAGAGACTACCCCAGTACGGTCGCCAATTCTGTTGTGAGTGGGAAATCCCCTTACAGACTAGCAAATAGGGTTATATTATGCATGTATATATGACCAAAAGAAACCTACTTTCTAACTTCGTCCCTAGACCTAATCCTCATTTCTTTTCAGCAAATACATGGTTAGATCAACATACCTTGTTCCAGGCGTTCGATGTCGATCCTTCTTTACGCTTGATCGCTTGTTAGTAGCTCTCCTCCCAAGGCTGACCTGCATACAAAAAAAGCAAGAAACTACACATACATTTTACCTACAGACTAATGGGTTATAGATTCAAACATATATTTAACAAACTATGAAGAACTCATAAAGTGGAATGGGAAAAGTATTTATTTATTGCTTTTAATGAATCAACTTACAATTTCGAGACCGACCACCACTCCGCGAACCTGATCCTAGGCTCCTCTTCAAATGTCCTCCAACTTCTTTGCTCTGTATTTCTCCTTGCACACTGATGGCTAAAGGGTTGGGACAATGGGAATATGAATTTGAGTAGAGTTTCTTTACTATCATTCTCCTCCTTCCAAATGGTACCCCTACCCCTTATTTTATAGGCTAGAAGGAGCTAGGTATTTGGTCGAACCCTCGGCCATGCATGGCTAGGACTTTCAGTTAACTCACCCAAATCTATGTGTTCCGTCGGCAACTTTCATTTTTTCATGCTTTTGTAGGTACACGTGCGTTGTTTTAGGTCAGCTAGCGTGTACATGCGTGCAGTAATGGAGTAGGGTGCGTGGGCCTTTATAAAAGAGGTTTTTTAAAGAGTTGTTCAACAGTGTTTTGGCAAAGAAGGAATCTAAGATGGCCTGATGCCAAGTAAGAATGTCTGGTGAAATTTAGGGTTATAACATCTAGCCACCAAAATCAACAAACAATCCACCCAAGAGATAGCATTCAATCAGTGGAACAATTATGGTAGCTTGCTAGTGACTTTTAGCGGTAGAAAGTGAACAATAAGTGAAGAGAATATGATTTTTCAGCAGCCCTAATGTCTGTAGCATTAAATGTATTACAACAATAAAATTACTTGGCTAAAGAAGACACCCCTAGGGCACAATTAATCTTGAATCATAAATAATTGTTTCTAACAAGAACAATTGCAATATCTCAAAAATCCACGCATACCAATGCAAGATTATTATATCTCCAATGAAAATTAGACTAGTGCTTTATCAATTTCGTTAATGGAGTCTCTTGTGTATGGGATATGGTTTTTTACTTCTTTAGAGATGTAATCCTTTTTACTCCCTAGAGAAAACAAAACCTAGCAAGTTAAATCTACAAGGGTATAAGCCCTTTTACTCCTTGTAGCAACCTTTGCAAAATCACCCTTTCAATGAAAATAAAGATATATCTTGGTGGAGGGTGTATTCCCTTATACTCCAAATATTTTAGACAAATTAACCCTAAAACGAGAAGAAACAACACAATCTGCAGATAATTCCTTACCAATTTCAAGAGATAACATGAAAAACCCTTCTTTACCAAGAATATTCCATCACAATTGCAAAGAGACAATCATCAATAGATAGTGCCTTAACCTTCCTTCCAATAGACAACTAAATAACATCCACAAAGCATCAAGAGAGAGATAGAGTGAATTTCCTAAGGAGGGTGAAAATTTCAGCCAAGAGCATGTAATTCTCAAGTGAGGGTTATGTTCAAATGAAATCAAAGTGACCTTTATTTATACAAGGTCACTTAAAACCAATTTTTCCACTTTTCAAAAATTCAACAACAAATTAGAGATCCCAACCTTCTCTATTTTCCCTTTACAAATTTAAATTACAAAATTACATAAAATAACCCTTTAGAAAGGGTGACTCATGCCCTAAAGGGTGATGTTAGGTCTCCAAGAGAGACATTTTTCCTCTTGATGAAGATCATTGGGGCTCCAAAGGCCATGTACCTTGCCATAGAGTGCTCTAGTACATGCCATGTGTCTCTCTCTCCATCAAACCACATCACATCACCATCAAACCATGAAGCCCCATCAAACCCCTAGCCTCCATGTGACATCTAGGGTATAGAAGGTGACGTTTTGGGCCTCCAAAGGCCAACGTTGAGGTGAAAGGGGCCACTATGTGATCATATCATGGTTTCAAAGTGCCTCCAAAGGAAACATTGACCCTCCCAAGTGTCTAATTAGAGTGAGTGCATCATCCAACCTGTGGGCTTCATGCCCCTATGATGATCCAAGCAACCTTGTGCCTCCATGAACAAGCTTTCACCTAGTAAGGCCTTGAAAATACAAACAAGTACACCCTCCAAGGGTCCACAAGTTACAAGTATCATGCCAAGTAAGCCATATTTAATAAAATAACCACCCAAACATGTGAATCATATTGCCCCTTTTCAAAATAAACAAATTCTCAAAGACCTTATACAACTTGGCAAATTTAGGTATGGGAGGGTTGTCACGGCGCCCTATTGGGTAGATCATTCCCCAAGTCAAAGAGTGTTTCCCAAGAAGACCCTCTCTAAGTAATGCATACGTTTATGAGGTGGATGGGAGTGTGAATTTTTGGCATGATGTTGTCTTGACATACAAGGGCTCATATTGTCTCATTTATGGGTGCCTTTGTAGAGGGTGTGTTGCATCATCGTTTTCAATGCAACCTTTTTCCAATCCATTTTATTTTCCATTAATTGATTAAGGTCCAAAAATTGATTACTATATGTTAATATTATGGTAGCTGCGGGAGGTATTTACCTCCACGTGTGAACCTGATGAGAATAGAAGACTCCAGAAAGAAAGAGAAAAACCTAATAAGTTGGCTAATAACCCTAGAAGACTTGTCGGCTCAAGAAGATAATTTATATTAGGTTATTAGCCTCCAAAAGAAGAAGTTGGCCAGAAATAATAATAATATACTGAACAGACACATATCTAGAAGGAGAATTTGACCCCAAAACATTTGGCAGAACTAGTATAAATACAGGGCACCAGTTCTCATTTTGACATCTCTCAGAATTGCAAAGCAACAACTGGTGTGAACTGCAGTTCCCAGTTTGGTGCACACATGTGGAGGAGAGCTGCAGGAGCAGTTGCTGCAGCTAGCAGTTTGGGTGTTGGATTGGACTATCTCTTGGCTAGGGTTTGGACTATCTGATCAGCTATTGTTGTTGTGTTATCCTTGGAGGAAGATGCGCTACACCTTGTTTGGCTATCTAGCCTAGGGTTTGCTTCCAGAGTAATTCTCAGTCAAGGTTAAGGTTCTCGGAGGGTGGCTTCAGCCTATGGTTGGGTGACGAGGGTATCTTCAATGGTAAAATGAGCACACAATCTTATATATTCTAATAGGTTATGGGCCCACTCCTCCTTCATTCAGTCTAAATGATGGAAGGAAACATAGCCGCTAGGATATTAAGCTCGTTGAGGAACTGTCTCTAGGGTTACTAGCATAAGTAGCTTCCAAGACAATGTCGCTAGGGTTACTAGCAGGAGCAGTTGCAGAAACCTTAAACCTCTTGTTGAGGCACCTTAAATGAATGGATTGACCTAATATCTAGATAGATTAGTGTGCTCTAGCCTAGCACATCTCTTGACACTCTCAACAAGCCAATACGTGAAGCTTGAATTTCTGGTCAAATCTAGGGTTTGACCAAGTCAAGTAGCCATGATGAACTCTATGAAGTCTGAGAACAAGTTAGATGGAGCCTCTAACCTCAGAGCATGGAAGACAAGGATCGACCTCATCCTTGCCAAGGATAAGGTGTTGGATATCGTGAAAGGAAAGATCGTGAAACCAGAGTTTGAAGAAGGAAAAGAGAAGGAACTGTAGAACGTTGCAGCTATGGATAAGTTCAAAGATGTTGACATCAATTACATGAGTATAATAGTGGACTCTATAAAATACCACTTGATACCCTACATCTCTTATCTTGACTCATCGAAGAATATGTACGATGCCCTAACAAATCTCTTCTCATTCAGAAACATTGGACAAGTTATGAGTCTGAAGAATGAGCTCCGTAACATGAAGATGAATGATGATGACAACAAAACATCATACTTTGTAAGGATCTCCCAGTTAAGATATCAACTACAAGCTATTGAATAGATCACTTCAGAAAAGGAATTGGTGAACATAGTACTCAATGGCCTTCCCAAGACATGGGATGCATTTGCTGCAAACATGAACACAAGGAAGGAGTACCCGACATTTGAAGAACTTTGGACTTGCTATGCTCAAGAAGAATCAAGGATCAATACAAAAGATAAACCCCAAAATAAGTACAACGATCAAGATTTCACAACAAGATTCAAGAAATTTAGGAACAAAAGGAAGTTTGGTTCAAGGAGGAAGCCAAATCAAGAGAAAGACATTTTAGAAGTGCAATGCTTCAACTGTCAAAAGTATGGTCACTACAAGAATCATTGTCTCGAGCTAAAGAAAAGGAAGGAGAAACACGAAGCATCGACTGCCGAAGAAAAGGAACCTACAAAGAAGACTAAGCAGGATGGAAGAGACTTCTTCTTATAAAAAGTAACAACACCCTTCTTATTTCTTGTTTTCATCGTATCTGTACATATCTTGTTTGCATCGTCCCTGTACATATCTTGTTTGCATCATCTATGTACATATCTTGTATATCCATCTCTTGGAAGATAATTTGTTCTAAGAAGAACTATACCTATGGAAGAACAAACAAGATGAAAATAGATATCATTAGATAATACACATGAAATAATGAAATACAAATCATGTGGAAGCTATTAAAATATAAAACCGAATCAATCATGAAGAGACTTAGAAGAAGCAAAGACAAAAAGAAGTCAGCAATCGAGAGGAAATTGGAAAAGGACTTATGACGTTTTGTAAAAAACAATAAGATGGAAGCATGGACTCTGTTAGACAAGAGAACCAATTATATATTGCAGAAGACAATAAGGATGCATATGGAAGCGTGGACTCTGTTAGATGGAGGGAGTCGATTATATGCACTCTTACATGAAGCAAGGGTTAGGAGGGCACTAATCCTATGATCCATTGAAGATGATGAAATATATATATATATATATATATATATATATCGATGGTAGCAGCCATAAAAGACAGTATGCTTTTCAGTTCAACCGCAGAAGAATACTTCTTCGAAGAGAAGCCTTAAATTATTCCTAGTTGTCCATCTAGATCCGTGATCCTATGATGAAAGGAAGAAGTGGAACATCTAGGGCATGGAATCTATAAGAAACTCCATGGACCCAAGAGCTAAGGAAAAACATGAAGAAGAACATGAATATTCCAAGAAAGAAAGAAAATCCAGAACAACCAGTCATAATATTAAGAATCAAAAGATTACCAGCCTGATATGAACTCAATAAAATCAATCAAGTAGAAGAACTGGAAGTCATGATGAAGAACATTGTATAGAAGACTCATGAATAAAAAAATTACAAGATCCAAAAACTAGAGGTTCTCCCAGATGGAGGGAGAAGACTATGATGATTACTTGTTCCAGTAAACCAAACTTATCTCTACATAAGTCAATGTATCATCTCCAACATCCATGAATCAGAATTCTACATCAAATTAATGCAAAGAATGTTCTCCAGAGAAATTGAATAAAGAGCGTATGAAGAGAAATCTCAAGACCTTGAGGCATACCAGAAAGAGACTCCTATATGCATATAAGAAGAATATAACTTGGTGGACAACCTCCAATGCACAGTAGAAGTGTGGTGAAGATTTCCTATAAACATCAAAATGACTACTCAATAGATCAAATCTCATGATGAAAGAAGAAGTTCCACATAGATATGTTCCAGTTTTCCAACAATGATATACTCTATTGTTCAGAGCTACATGAAGCCTTCACAGAAAATCAATGTTCCAGACTAAAGTACATTTAAAATCAATCATTACATTATCCATGATGAAGTCCAAAAAGGAGAAAATGATTCTCTAGTACATATCTCCACAGATGAGCAGATAAGCAGACATTTTGGTAAAGATTCTATCCAAGATGAAAGAGTTTGCATACTCAAGCTAAAGCTCGTGGAAACAACTTCTTTCTTATTGTAAAAGGAATAAATGACTCTCCAAGTTAGGAGGGAGCACTGAAAACATTATTGAAGACATTCATCTTTAAAATTGAAAAATAGTCCATCTTGGACAGATGCTTTCCTGTTTGGAAAGTGGATTGAGACTTCTGACGAACAACCACTTCCCATTGTGGTTAACATGGGAAGTAGTTTGATTGATGATGTATCATAGACAATGACTTCCCATTGTGGTTAAAATGGGGAGTGGTCTAGGGCAGTCTCTCTTCTTGAGGGTTACTCAAGAAGACTGGCCTGCCTTGCCGGACAACGATTTCTCATTGTGGTTAACATGAGGAATGGTTTATTTTGGAGGTTGATGCAGGACAGTATTTTCCTCTTGTGGTTAATAGAGGAAATGGTCTGGATAGTCATTCCTTAGGGTTTATACATTCTCTCCAGGGTGCACTTTGATTAGTGTATGAGGAATGGCCCAGGGTGGGGAATGGTCTAGGATTAGCAATCAGGGACATACATTCCTTAGAGTTTATACATTCACTCCAGGGTGTACTTTGATTAGTGTAGGAGGAATGGCCCAGGGTGGGGAATGGTCCAGACTCATCATTCCTTAGGGTTATACATTCTCTCCAGGGTGCACTTTGATTAGTGTAGGAAGAATGGCACAGGGTGGGGAATGGTCCATCTTCAAAATACAAGATAGTTATTCTTCCTTGCTTAAGAAGAATAGTCCAGATATCTCATTGTTCTACTCTGAGGGCAAATATTATTTCATATCTCACAAACGTGAGTGAAATATTGGCCCATATGATTCAATTTATATCATAACATTGTTTCTGTGCAGGTTTCTATCAAATGTTTGTTATGAAGACTGTATGACAATAAATGTAGACTAATGTGGTGGATATGTTCCACTATTCGTGAGGTATATATTCTTTCATATCTCATAGATGTGAGTGAAATATTGGCCCAGATGATTTAATTTATATCATAACATTGTTTCTATGCAGGTTTCTATCAGATGTTTGTTATGAAGATTGTATGACAGTAGATGGAGACTATTGTGGTAGATATGCTCCACTGTTCATTGTTGATCAAGTACTTGTGTGTTACTTGGTGTGGTAGTGTACCACTAGATTGTAGTTATGTACTACTATGGATAGACATAGTTTTGTTCTATCTTTGTTCTAATTTCCTTGAAGACTATCAACAGTTTATTGGAGATAATCATCATCCAGATGAATGATGAACAAAGATTTTCTGGACGAAAAATAGTTCAAAGCATTTACTCCTCTAGATTCACTCTATGGTGTGAGTGACTTATCTAGCATCATGTCTAATTACTCAGATGAAGTATGGTTTCGAGAGACGATGCTCATGATCTAGTCATTAGATAGTCTAGATGACTATATTGATGCTACTGGGTAAATGGTATGTTTTTTTGCTCAAGACCATTACCTGTAATACCTCCCTAGCTAGGAGGGAGTGTTAATATTATGGTAGTTGCGGGAGGTATTTACCTCCACATGTGAACCTGACGAAAATAGAAGACTCTGGAAAGTAAGATAAAACCCTAATAAGTTGGCTAATAACCCTAGAAGACTTGTCGGCTCAAGAAGATAATTTATATTAGGTTATTAGCCTCGAAAATAAGAAGTCGGCCAGAAATAATAATAATATATTCACTAGTGCATTTGGGTAAAATTTTGACGGAACGTTTGTCAGTATTTCCACTTTCTATTGTCAGAAGAATGACAAACCTCGGATCCCCTCAAACGTCGTTTCACAGGACATCTCTTTTCCGACGACATAGTTTTCGTCTGTATTGCGACGTTATATGACGCCACCTATCATCATAAATTGGATTGTCCAACCCCATATTGACATCGTAATACCAACGTCTAGGTCATGGCAATACCGACGTAGTAGACGTGGCAAGAGGGATGTTTCAGATGTGGCCAGAGCAATGTTTCAAAGGTGGCAAGAGAGACGTTATAAAGGTGGCAAGAGAGACGTTCCAGAGGTGGCAAGAGAGACATTCCAGAGGTGGCAAAAGAGACGTTCTGAAGGTGGAAAGAGTGGCGTTTTAAAGGTGGAAAGAGTGACGTTTCAGAGCTGGCAAGAGAGACGTTCTGAAGGTGGCAAGACCGACAGGACGAGGTATCACCGACGTGGTTTCTATGGGAGTGAACTCTTGGACGTGGCAATAGTGACGTTGTAAAGGTGGCAAGAGAAGCATTTCAGAGTTGGAAAGAGAGACGTTCTGAAGGTGGAAAGACCGACAAGATGAGGTATCAGCTCCGACGTGGTTGTTATGGGAGCAACACTCTTGGATGTGGCAAGAAAGACGTCCAGCAGGTCGCAAGAGTGATGACCTGACATGGAAATAGTGACGGGAAGAGAGTGAAAGATGTCGCAATTGCGTATGTTGTGTAGGTATTTAAAAAAAAATACAATATCAATATCAAGACCTAATAGTCATTCCAAGCCCAAAGGAGGAGTAAGTCATATAGGTGTTAGCTAGTGACCCACTTAATAGTTTCCTTAGGCTTTCCCTCGCACTAAAGGTTGGGATTTTTATTTAGGGAGTGTCTAAGAGATAAAAAGACCTAATAATCTTTGAAATTTGTGGTGCTCTACATGATAGTTATTTAGTAGAAAAATATTTAAGGTTATATACAAGCCAAGGTAGCTATCTCTAGTGCTACAGTTCCAAAAATAGTGCAAACAAGAAGCAATTCTATTGAAATTTTGAAGAACTTTGAAGTCCTTAAGACAATATTACATTATAAATTTTGTATTTCTCCACTAGATGGTTTGATCACACTCCTATTTCAAAACAAAATCATTCATTTTTGTTAAAAAAACATGAAATCACTATTAGACGACTTAAAGGGATCCATCCCATTATGCCCTTTACAATAACTGAATAGACTACAAGAATTCCACACATTTGAACATTGATATAAATATAA
>ML778008.1:1511920-1529927 GCA_009831015.1 Picea engelmannii
TTTGGCATCAGGGTCAAATTGTTGAGGGTATCCAATCTTCCAGCAGAGCATGACCTATCCAGTTGGGAGGTTTGGAACTTCATATGGCCCATATCTCATCTCGTTATTCATGCATTGTATCCAGGTGGCCTTTGGAGGCTTGTAGCTTCTCTCCTTCATCTGGTTGAGGCTTATCTTCATTTTGTTATAATCTATTAGCTATATTGTACAAGATCTGTAGATCCATTGGATTAGGGTCTTATTCTTTATGAATAATATCATATTTGAGATATTTGAGATATTTGAGTTATCACTTGTGTTATTCATCATGCATCTGGTGGAGGTATGTCCATTGCTATATATATGATTGATGAAGCATGCATTGGTGGAATATTACTGATGGAGGGCATCAATGGCACATGGTATTTCAGATGGGGGATTTTCCATGGATGACTTTCATACTCTCATAGAGAGAGTGCCTGTGATGAGGGCCGACTACTAGCAGTTGTTGATGGACATGGACTACCTGTTGGGGATTGGTGATATGTATTACAGGGCTCTGAGGAAGTAGGAATTGGAGGTGGATAGACTCACTCAATAACATTTACCTTCACCCTTTTCACCCTCTTTAATTATTTTCCTAGCTCTAATGTTTTCTGACATTCTTCCCCACAGACTTATACTGAAACAAATACTTGTCTTTTGTTCGTCGAGAAGACGCGCAAACCATTTTTGAAGCATCGTTATTATAGAAAACTTATCGCAACATCCATCAAATGAAACATATTTATAGATTTTATCACGTCCCAATTCCAAGGTTATAAAAACCTAAAGTGACTGTTAGTATTTTGACTTGGTCAACATACTAAAGTGACCGTTGGAGGGGGAAAACCTAGTTTCCACAATGTCACAATTGCGGCAACAATCTTCACAAGCGTGGTAAGGGAGACGTCTATGTCATAAATGTGGAAAGAGAGACGACTAGGTGGAAAATGTGGAAAGAGTGACGACAATGTGGCAAGAGAGATGTCAACGTGGCAAGAGAGAGGTCAATGTGGGAAGACCGACATTATCGGGCAAGATGATTTTTTTTTTTTTTAATTTTCTCTATTTTGCGACAATATGAACAATTTTGTCCATAACGTCGCAAATAGAACATAGTAATTTTTACAATATGTACTAGTGACTAAACAGACACATATCTAGAAGGAGAAGTCGACCCCAACACCAGTATAAATATAGGGCACCAGTTCTCATTTTGACATCTCTCGGAATTGCAGAGCATCAACTGGCGCACACTGCAGTTCCCAGTTTGGTGCGCATGTATGGAGGAGAGCTATAGGAGCAGTTGTTGCAGCTAGCAGTTTGGGTGTTTTCTTGAACTATCTCTTGGCTAGGGTTTGGATTATATGATCAGCTATTGTTGGTATGATAACCCCTCAAGGGACCCCCAGACAAAAACCTTCCCCAAAGGTTGGCCACTTACTAGGAAATATATGACACTCACCAAGGTGAAACAGGGTCAAAGGCATAATGTCCAAGAAGGCATTCTATAATCAAAAGTAGCTTAAATACAACATGTTCAAATGCCTTAAATATTAAGGTGATTACCTGCCACAAAAATTGACTTGTACTACATGGAGAAAAACCCTTATGCCTTCCATAAGCTAGATGGTGTGGTGGATGCATTGAAAATGGATCAGATGTGGTGACGGAGTGGGATTTTGTATGTGCAAGTGGACATTGTTGGTCATGTAGTCTCTCGAAACGCCATATCTCCAACCTAAGGGCCTCGAGACATGATCTCCTTGGTTATCCCACAAAATGGGGATAACAAGTTTCTCACTCTTTTCATAACTATGATAGTTGGCCAAATATCTGAAAGGATTTTTCATTTATTTGGAGGTTAATTAATAGTTTTATGTATATCATGGCATGTGCAAGACCATATATAGTTTTTTCTATTATAAATATAATGAATTTAATTATAATCCATGAATTTTTTTTGTATCAACAAGGACAATTGGGATTAGCACAACACCAGTTGGAGGGTGAGTGTTTGGAATAATGTAGAATTGAGTTCAAGAATATTTCTGACATAGGGGAGAAAACTAGTTTTAGTATTGTAATAGGTATTATGAGACTATGTTCTAGTTTTTTAACCTCAACAGTTTCGATCCTGCCCTAGGATCATCTTCAGGAGTGAGAAACTAGATATTTCTGAACATTGGTTGTATGTACTAATTTTCAAATATTGCAAACAACATGGAGTTAATTTCCAGATGAAATTAATTACACGTAACTCCAAGTAACTTTTCACTGATGTACAAAATTATTATTTTATGGAAAAAAAGGTAAAGTGTAGACCTTTTGCAATTAAGATGTTGAAATTAAGGGTACAATATTCACTTTGGGCCACGCTGGAATCATATTGTATCATGATTCCATTTTTAATTATGGTAAGACCAAATTTGGACATGTCAGCTCGTAACCCCTATTGGGGAAAACACACAACCCCTTGAGTTATGTATATATACACCAACTCTCCTTTGTGTTATTCCCTAAAGTGATTCATTCATCCATTGATAAAGTGTTTAGCCTATGGGTATCGTAAGTAATTATCTCTCTTCTTCTCCATCCATTGATAAAAATTTTAGCCTATGGGAACCATAAGTATTGATCTTTCTTCTGCTTGGGCTCTTTTATCTTTAGCTTGTTCTTGTACTTGAATATTGTTTCTCTTTCTATCTCGCTTGTGATTGGTTATTATTATGGAATTTGGGTTTGTTCTTGGTTTTGTTCAATTCTCTTACTATCACTTGTGAATCTCAACATGGTATCAAAGAAAGGATGAACCTTACTCAATTCAACGGTTGATCCAAAGACTTTTCACTAGTCGTATTGATTAATGTTTTTTTGTGATTGCAGAACTAGGGTTTTCTTGGATCATCTTTTTTCTTCCTCGAATTTAAACCATCCACCATTGACTCACTAATATACTTCAGTTGGCTACAATAAAGTTTTTTAGGGATATTGTTGTATATGACCCTTCCACTCACAAATTGCCTAAATGTCAAGATGTTATCTTTGTTAAAGTCCCTACTCACAATCTGCAAAGATATTCTCTACTACTTATAGATGATTTGCCTATTGATGATTCTCAACTTTTTTTAGAGAATCATTGTCCTTGACTTTCCAACATTGATTCCCTCTTATTCCTATAAGTGGTTCCTCAAGCACTCAACCAATTGTCACTAATCCGAAAGATGTGGTTGATGAGGACCATATCTATGACTCATATATACAAGGTGCCTCCTCCTAGCATTCCTCTTCCAGTTGATGGGAATTTTCAATGACACAAATGACAACTTCTTGACTAATCCATCTAATCGAGCCTCTTCAACGAGGTTACATTATATGCCCAAGTGGACCATATCCACACTTCTAGACAAAGATGAGTTTCTTGTTGACCCATCAGATTTCCATCTAAAGAACTGTTGAAAAAGCCTATGATTTTTCGAGAATTTTTCCGACCGATGAAAAATCTGCTAGAAAAAGTCGTGTTTTTCTTTAATTTGAATAAGTCGTGACTTTTTCATAAAAGCCACAACTTATTCATAAAAGACATTAGCTAGTAAGTGGTAATCATGGGGATAAAGTAGACTTTTTGATTTTTTTTTTCATTTGTGTTTGTCATTGTTGGACAAGGAAGAAGGGCTTGACTCGGTCGAGTAGGTACTAGACCCGACCAACATGCAAGAAAAAAACAATTAAAGGGTTTGACCCAAAACACTGGCAATTTCCTTTATCTTTCATTTTTATCCTTTATCTTACATTTTTAACATTACCATCAATTGTTTCATCATGTTTGAGAGTGGTTCCAACCTCATTGGACTTGATATGGAGAAGGTTGAATTTCATATCACATTCAAAATCCAACAAACTTAATAATTTTTTAGGATTTCAGGATTGGTAGGATTGCAACATTTTTTATTGGATTCTATCACGTATGAGGGCATGCGATTGGGAATTTAATCAAGAGCACAAAACCCTTTATGTACCTCGATGTTGGTGATATTGATTGTTGAACTCCTTTAACATGACCTTAGCAAAAATGTACCTTTCACTCAAACCAAAATCATTGATTAGGCATGTTAAGATTTTTCTACCATATTATAAGGCTTCGATTAGGTAGTTTCATCAAAATTGGGAGGTGTTCATTGATGTCTCTAGAGGATCAAGGTAGAGGCAAAGATTGATACTAATGATGAGGATATGAATATAAGCGATGGTGGAATATTGTTTGTCATTCAAATGTTCTTGCTCATTTATTCATAATGTTTTCTTTCAAAGTTTCAATAATATTTTGGAATCGTGGTTTGTAATTTTTAAAATACAATTTTTTCATTAAAATTTAAATATTTTATGTAATTTTTAGTAAAGCAAGTCATTGAAATAAGATCAATCCGAGTCAATCTGAGTTTGAGTCCAAGTTTGAGTCCAAGTTTTAAAACATTTCATTGTACATCTACTTCATGATGATGAGATAAATTTATATATGTGATGTCATTTTGTATTGGTTCTCCACTTTTGAGTCCTTTATTGGACAACTATCAGGGTTCAAGATTCAGTATCGAATTTGATGTATCATATTTTATTTGGCATCCACTAAATCATATATATCAGTGATTTCTCCATAATTATGTGTGAATGTGTTTATATGATGTTGTTGTTTCTTTATATGTTTAAAATTTTGAAAAAAAATGAATATAGTTTGTATTTTATAATGTTTGTCGTGGTTTTCCAATTTTTTGTCGACTTTTTCTGAAACAATGTTTTCCAGACCCTCACTGAATTTTTGTCGATGTTGTATTTTTCAACAATGATCTAAAGTTACCTCCACCATGAGCTCTCTCTCCATAGTGAACGATACATTGCTGAGTTGAAGCTTCATCTACCTCTATCACTCTAGGGAATGAACTTCGGTACCTACAACCTCGATGGATTCAGGTGGGAACAATAACCCATTCATCAAGAATGATGTGTAATAGTTATTTGTGTGGCCCTTGTTTAGTATTAAGATATATTGTGATGTAATTCCTCTCCATGGTCCTGTTCAAAGTAAGGGGGGTGTTGAAATTATGAATGTATTATGGCTAAAGATAAACTTGTATTATTCACACTGTATTATTATGACCATTGTATTATTGGGTTGGCCATGGCCAACCCATATTGTATTATTATGACATTTATAATTATGGATAAAGATAAACTTGTACCCAGGGACTCATAACCCCTCTTGGAAAAAGAACCCTACCCCTTGAGTTGTGTATATATATACCAACTCTCCTTTGTATTATTCACTCCAAGTTATTTGTTCATCCATTGATAAAGTGATTAGCCTACAGGCATTGTAAGTATTGTGCTCTCTTGTGCTTGGGTGATTTTCTCTTTAGCACACTCTCATGCTTGGCTATTGTTTCTCTTTCCTGTGAACTTGTGTTTTCTCTCTCTACCACACTTGTGCATGGTTATTACTACAGAATTTGGATTTGATCTTGGTTCCATTCAATTCTCTTGCTATCACTTGTGAATCTCAACAGAACTCTCCCTTGTTTCTCCACTTGTGTTCTCTCCCTCTCAGTCAGGTTAGTGTGTGAACCACTGTAATGTCTATGTTTTATGGAAAAAATTATCACAATTTAGGCAAACTATCCCTGATACCAAATAACTGGATAATGATGAAAAGGCTATTGTTATATGATTTATGGTTGCAATTGCAGATTACTTAAAGAGAAAATGTAAGCCAAGACCTCAGAGGATACTATCTTAACACTAATATATAATCACTAATTAAGTTACTTTAACCTCAGGACATAAGGTTTTCCTTTATCATTTTAAATATGAAACGTGTATAATACAAGAAACTACAAGCATTCAGGGAAACGAAACTTTAGGCACATCCCTGCAAAATATACTCATTTTGATCATGTTGACAGTTGAATGACTACTGAAATCTCCTTTGATACAGCATATGTTCCAGAGTAATTCACATTATTCCCTTACCTGTAAAATGAATCTAGTAGGTGGTTGCAATCACAACATGAGAATAAAGGCTAAGCATCATGAAGCATGGAAAGCAACTTTTTTCCTCTACAATACATTCTTCAATTGTCGGGAATAAAGTCAACTTCAATCTAAATTTACTCCCAAGTTTACTTCAATAATAAATTTACAAGTCACAATTCAAGAATACTATTATTGACTAAAACAAACCTTCATAGCCCAAAGTGTAGATCAGCACTCCAAATCCTAAGAAGTTAATAATACAAATTTAATTACATCTCAAATATTTTGACCAAGCATATTCCCAGATAAAATTACAATAGTTCAAAATTTTTCTAATTTATACAAAATCTGTAAAATGAATCCGAAGAAGGTTTTCCTACAACTAAATAATTGGAAAATGGAATGTGCATAGAGAGTTTCCATGAATTTCCTCTAAATCCACATTCAAAGATGAACCTGAAGGAGGAGAAAGATTTTCTTGTCCTTCAAGTAATATATTCGTGTAATAAAACAAAGAATTTTCAAGAGCTTGACATGAATCTGCAGAAGCAAAGATATCTTGAAATTTCTCGGAAGTTGAAAGATATTGAACTATGGGCTCAGATCAAAGAAAATAAGTAACATCCAACACCTCATCCTTAGAGAATTTTTCCAAAGTCTCAAGACCATCATTAGAAATACCACAAAAACCATTTTCATATGAAGTTTGAGATGCATCACTTTGTTTTTGTTGCCTGAGTATTTGGAACCTCTTATCACTTGAACTTTCTTCTTTGGTAGCCCCATCTAGTTTTAACGAGTCATTAGCCCTGTTCAACAATTTTCCTGTCATAACATTTTTTTTATCATTAGATGGTCCTTCAGATAATATAGCTGATAAAAAAAATTTGCAGAGAGGATGTACCAGATTTGCAGGTAGACATATCACTATTCTCACTAGAAGAGGTAATCTTTTATTGCAATTCTTGTGCATCTTGTTTTTTTCTAGAATCCTACAACACAATAGCCAAGACAAAAAGAAATACATAAGACATGAATATAGATTTCACTTGATCAAACATAATAAAACATAACTATGTCGAACATACCTTGTGCTCACATTCTTGCATGCCTTCTAGTTGCCATGACATTGCATTAACCTTATGCTGAAATGAAAAATAATGGTTCAGAGAATATGTTGTTGTAAATTTGCAAGTAACAATAAATATCAAAAGCGAGTACTCACCTCCATCTCTTCTATTTTATCTTTATACATGGCAGACATTTGCTTGTATTCATGTCGAAGCATCTTTAACTGTCCAACATAAATAGGTATTGTCATTTGCGCATTCTAAAGAACATCTACAATTTACTTTTCATCTATGATATTTGAGGTATTGGATAGTTATGATTAAAACCTAACCATATCAGAAGGTGTTGGTGCCAAATAATTAACTCTGTTATATTTTGTCATGTAGTTTGTTTTGTCCTATAGTGACTTATACATATTATCATAGACTAACTAATACCTGTTGATGGTGTATTTTCTCTGTGAGTGATTGTCATATAAGTCACATGGTTATCATTTATGGTGATGCATATTTGCACCAGGGACACATCCCCAACTCTTGGGAATGCTCCCCCTGAGCATTTATGTCCCCGATGGACGGGAAAACATCCACAAAGTAGAACTGGGGTCACCTCTCTAGTCCCAGAAATGTTCATAGGATGTCCCCAATGTCCCCAGGGTAGTCTGGTGATGCCTTAGCCCCAATCCAAACCAGCACCATACATGCCTTTAAGAAAATAAAATAAACTACACTAAGGCACTAAAGGAAAACTAAAATTTAAATAAGACACTAACACAATAACCCTAAAACCAAACCATTAACTTAGCATATCGTGACTCATTAGCATTTAAGGTAGTGTTTCTCTTTTTTTTATTTTCTTTATATTGACTACCAATGTTGTTTTGTACACAAAATCACAACATCAGGCTTATGGGCAGCCTTAAGAGTGGTATTATGTTATGGACCAAATAGAAAATAGCCAAAAAATAAAAAAAAAGGCTTAATTCAGTAACACAACATGCCATGCCTAAATTAAGTGAAAGAGTGAATGAATAAGAATCTTCTTTGAGGGGGGAACCTCCTATTACAATATATCAAATGCACAAGAGAAGATGATCATTCAAATGAAACTCCATGATGTGTATATAGGAGACAAAAAGGGCTAGAAAGCAATAAGAATAAGCCTACATAACATTAATCAATGTAATGATCATGAATGAGGGCTATGGTTAGGGGCTTAACATGGCCCTCCCCTTCAAACAAGAGTTTCCCTAAACAATGGTCATCTTTGGATGCTTCTGTATGAACTTATATTCCCAAGTCCCATCTTCTATTGGTAGGCTCTTCCACTTGATGAGGTGTTCAATGATTGCTCATGTATGTTGTTGCTTCATCAATGTTTCAATCACTATTTTAGGTTCTAGTATGAATTTTCCCTCTTCATCAAGCTCTCGAAAAATACCCTCAACTGGGATCCTGTCATTGATTACCTTTTTTAAACAAGAAACATGAAAGACTAGATGTACACAATACTCCTCCACAAATTTTAAACATCAATTTTCATTTTTATAATAAGTTTTCAGAAATCGTGAGTGTCCACCTATAGGAGAAGCATACAATTAAGAAAGAACCCTCTGTTTGAGATGGGATTTACATAAATATAGGCAACCCTTATACCAAAGTGAATCATTCTTCCACACATATTTTTCTAATTCTGTAAGGTCATGTTGTAGTTAATGAATGAGTTCCTATGTAGACATGTTGTTGGACACATAATCCTTGGGATTTCATTACTTATGTAAATATCATTGTAAATATGAAGAAAGGTAAGTAATAGGAAGAGTCACATGGAAGATGAAGACCAATCGTCACTCAGATTTGTATTTATAGATGTTTTATGTTAATACAAAGAATCAAGTGTGGAGTAATAGTTCTACCTATACCTAGCCTAACAATGGTATCAAAGCTCAGGTTAAATCCATGAATTGTTCCTCTTGGTGTTTCCTTTCCCCTCGCATTCAGAAAATGCCCCCTGCCTGCCTGCTAGTCCATTTTCCTTCTCAGGTCGATTCTCTGTGCCTAGTTTGCAGGTCGATTCTCTAAACGTGCATGATTATTCACACCCTTCTCAGTCTACATGAAATCACTCTCCAATTGTTAGGTTTTTATCCTTCCATTCATCCTCATCGATTTCCCACACCCTGTCTCATTCAACGAGCTCTCTCTCTCTAATTCGAAGAGCCTCAAAAGTCTTTTCCAAGTTGTTGCACTCACCATTCTCGGAAAGGCATTTCACCGCAACAATAGAGCTATCACTGGGAAAACCACCTTGTAAACCCTACCAAAATCCCCACTGTCGATCAACTCATCCTTGATGAAACCCTTAGTGGCAATGTAGAGCTCTGCATAGCTAAAAACCTCAGGTCATTCAAGCTAAAATCAATCGGCTCTCTCTTCCATATTGATAGGTGGTTTCAACAACAGAAGGAGATGAAGATATTCTGCAATCCTCCCTCTTTGGGATATTTGTGCATCCCTATGTACTAAGTCTATAGGTGGTTCCATATTGGTCTACAATCCAACCAGCCTTGATGCAGAGAGCCTTGAGAACTTTGTTGTTTTCGAAATGCTTCAGAAGCTTGTAATTCCCATAAAGCTTAAGCCCTGCAAAGATCTTAGTTGTTGTCACTCTTCGCCTCCTCTCTCGTCTTTTATTATTTTTTCACTCCTTTGAAGTTGGCAGGAGACCGCCTGAACTCAAATTGACAACCACTCTAAGCAAGATATAGATGGTTTGTAGATTTCAACAATTCAATAATTCACACAAAGTTATATATATAGATAGACGCTTATGAAGAACCCATAGAAAGGAGAGGATATAAGAACCTTGTCAATTATAGTTCACAATGAGCAGATATTGAACTTCAAGTTCTCCCTATTGCATTCTCTTTAAAGAAAGAACTCGTATGTGATGAGAGTCCTCTTATGCCTTTCTTTGGAAAATATTTTGTGGCTTGAATCTGCGTTGGCTTTCTCTTCATTGTTGGAGAAGTTCATCTAGTTCATCTCACTATGCCTTGCCACCACTTTTTGAATACCTTGGGTCACCTTGATGGTATTCACATTTGTCAATAAAGAATCCACCGATTGGAACAAAGTCTTGATGGAGATGCACAAGACTTGAGAGATACAGTAAAGAAAAGAGTATTGGCATTCGAACGATTGATAGAAGACCAACGATGGATAATTCAAAACTTACAAGGCTAATTAGGAGAGAAGTGACGGAGAACTCGGTCCCTACAAGGTGAATTCGCAGCCCAAAAGGAAGCATATGACCAAAAAAATTTGGTCCTACATGGAGAAATGTGTGATACGAGGGTAAATATGAACTTGACTACCACAATTAAAAATCTTGGATCACCGTAGGATAAAGAGAAGAACGGACGTGGAGCCAAGGTTGGATAGACTGCGAGAAAGAGAAAATTGGACTATTTTCACTATCAAAGAGAATGGTGAATAAAAAAGAAGACAAAGGTAAAACATCAAATCAGGTGAAAGGTAAAGAACATGAATTTTCTCATTACATTATTTCCCATTGCAATATAGGAGTAACTAAATATATGCTTAACACTTTGTTTTCTTATTGGAGAGATGCATGGGTGCTTAACATAGGTTCCACCCACCACATGACCTTTTGAAGAGACTTTTTGAACATTTTAATGACAATGTTGATGGCATAGTTTATTTTGCAATCAAATCAAGTATCAAACCTTCAGGAGTTGGCACCATCAGGCTTAAGTTTCCTGGACTCCTGGATTTTCTTCTGCATAATTTGCTCTAAATTCCTGAGTTGCAAAATAACTTGTTGTCTCTTATGCACATCCGACAACAAGGTCACTCTATCCATATATTTGGAGGAAAATTTGAAATAAGGAAGGCCTCTGACAACATGGTTGTCATGATCGAGGTGGAAGAAGGAACAATGTTGAACCTAAAAGGGACATCCACTCATGCGTAGAATGATGCATACCTCTCTCATCACAGTGAAGGTACAATGCCATCTAGTCTTTTGTGTCATGCTAGATTTGGTCATATTAATTATGACAGTTTTTGTTTGTTGAGAAAGAGTGGTGTTTCTGCATTTCCTACTATTCCTAGGAACTTGAAGTAATGTGATGCTTGTATCCTTGGAAATCATAACTAACAACCATTTCATGATTCTAATTCCAAAGCATGTAGAAAAATTGAACTGATACATTTTGATTTGTGTGGCCATATGCTTGTTCCTTTTACAAATGGAAATAGATATATCATGACTATTATTGTTGATTACACCAGGGTTTGTTGGGTATACTTGCTGAAAGAAAAATTACATGCTTTTGAAACTTTTAAAAATTTTCATGTATGGATTCAAAATGAAGCTCAATCTTGTATTGGCTCTATTCGCACTGATAATGGAGGAGAATATACATCTAACAAATTTGAAAATTGTCTTCACCAACATGGGATAAAACATAAAACTACAATTCCATACAATTGTCAACATAATGGTGTAGCTGAAAGAATGAATAGGACTCTCCTAAATATGGTTCGTTCCATAATGTTTTTCAAGAATGTGAAATTGATGTTTTGGGTTGATGTTGTTCTATGTGCAGTTTATTTGAAAAACATGTGTCCATATCATGCTCTTGAAAACAAGACTCCTTATGGAATGTGGTATGGACACATTCCTTCGGTGAGGCATCTCAGGGTCTTTGGTTCCACCTACTATGCCTTGCTTCCTAAGGAGAAAAGAAACAAGCTTGATGAAAGGAATGGGAAGTGCATCTTCTTGGGGTACTGAAATACCATCAATGGATATCGTCTTTACAATGAGAAAAATAAGAAATTCATTATTTCTAGAGATGTAATATTTCTTGAATCCTCCAAGAATGTCAAGATTGTTGAGAGGCAGCTTGATTATATGAACAGAATCACTCGTGTAAAGACATATCATGAATTTGATGATGAGATTCCACATCTTGAAGGGGGAATCCCTATCTTGGGTCAATCTATGTAATCTCCTTTTTCTTTTGAAGCGCCATCTCCCCCTCATCAAGAAGTCCTAGCAACTTCAGAATATGAAGGTCATTTGGATGATATGACTGAGAGGATTGAAAAGTTGAGTCTTGATGAGAATTCAACACCATCTCAATCAATTGAGAAACCTAGACCATCTCAAAAAGGTCCACCAAAATGTCTCATAAAAACACGTGAAAGTGTTCATGTTGATGAGGTCCAAAAGATAGGAATCAGAAGTTCCTCAAGACAAGATGGAGGTGATACAGATAATTCAAATTAAGTTGATGTAGACGACATGGATGTATCATATGATTGTGATTTGAATTTATCTACTAACTGTGAACCAACTTCCTTTGAAGAAACCACTTCTCAAGATGAATGGAAAGAAACTATGGAAAATAAATATGATGCTCTCATCAAGAATGGGACGTGGAAGTTGGTGGATCCTCCATTCGAAACCTAACCAACTGGCTGCAAGTGGGTATTCAAGAACAAGTACAAATCAAATGGCTCACTTGACAGGCACAAAGAAAGGCTCATGGAAAAAGGATTTTCACAGAAAGAAGGTAATGATTATGAGGAGAATTTTTCCCCCACAACAAAATGGGCTACCATCTATACTCTATTTTCCATGGTGGCACAGAATGGATGGAAAATACATCAAATGGACGTGAAGACTACTTTCTTGAATGGAGACTTGAAAGAGAATGTTGTCTCAGCCAAAAGCTTTTGTTTGAAGGGACAAGAACAAAAAGTATGCAATATCATGAAATCCTTATATGTCCTAAAACAAGCACCGTTAACCTGGTATGAAAAGTTAAATGAGCATCTTTTGAAATTGAATTTCAAGCATTTGAATCTTGACGATGCAACTCGGTTTGCAAAGAAAGTTGGCAGAATTGTTGTATATCTTGTAGTATATGTAGATGATTTGTTGATAACAGAGACAATAAAAGCTACATTGCATCCATAAAGAAAGGCATTTCCATAAATGACATAATCGTTGGGATAGGCGATGAGGCGTAGGCATTTCCATCAATTGTTGGAATGGAAATGGATCTTTCTATCCATCATCAAGTCTATTATATGATGCTCTTAAACTATCAAACATCCTATTCATTACTGAGGCACATGAGAGCCCCATTCAACCTCTCCTGGACGTTACAGGATACCATCAATATTCAATCTGTAGACATGAGCTGGGGTGGTATAAAAGGTTCAAGTGGATTTGCTTGCTTCATTACAGACTCCCTCTGGAGCAAGATATTTTTGGTGGCCATAGACGAGTTTTCTAGATTTATGTGGGCTCAAGTTCAAGGTGTTTCCCCCCTCACTAAGGAGACTTACATTGTTGTCTGTTACTTCCCTCCAACGTCTTCGTCATATGCCATTCATAATGGCACTGGAGAGGACCCATTTATATATTTATATGTCGGCATCACCCAATACTCGATGGTTAGGGAGGTTGTTCTCCTTTGTGACTTCAAATATCACACTAGATCCCTCCAGATTCCTCTCCACGATCAGTTAAATGACATGTTCTTCATCCAAGAGATAGATCCAAAGTCAATGGGGCTTCATCGAATGTCCAACAACGCATTGGGGCCTCTAACAACTTATGGTCAACACCTTATACACTTAGGGTAATCTCAGAAGTTGTTGATTCTAAATAACCTCCTATGTTTCCCAAATTCTTGATTTTTCACATGTCGGCCTCATGGCAAAGGTGTGAGTGTCATTGATTATGTCCTCTCTAGCTAGAACTTACTCCCCTTTATTCACCACTTCTCTGTTTCCCCCATCCCCCTCATGGAACATACTCTTCTTTCCTTCTCTCTCCAAGATGACAAACCCCCTCCCAGCACACCCCCCCAGGGCCCACCACACACTACTTTCTGATTAGATGAAGGGGACCCAAACATGTTTTTTACCCACCTGCACCAAATGCTCTCCTCTGAGGCCCAGTTATCCTTACTTGACTTTTCATATACCAAGTATGCCTCTCATCCATCATTTGGGAAGCAGCCCTCAAATCCTACCCTCACTCCACCCGACCCACATCCACCTCCCAAAAAACCAACTCCTACTCTATGAATCGATGGTAAGACGAGGAATGCAAGGCTCTCCACCACCAACTTTGACACGCATTCACCCATGTTCACCCCTCCTACCCCAAACTCAAAGATTCCTATCGTCGTCTCTGCTACTGCAAGAAATGGTTTTGTTTCTCATAGGAAACAAGAGTTATGTACTTCCCTTACCCACTCCCCCAAACACTTATGGAACACCATCCTCCCCCACCACTCCCTTCCATCCAACCTTAACCCTGGATCCCTATTCTCTCACATATCCAGTCTCTATGATATTATTGGGTAGCCCCAAATTCAAGTTACATATCTTCCCTCTTCATGCTTCCTATTCTCAGACAATGACATTAGAGAGGTTGTTTGGGTGATCAGTAGTAGAAAAGAAGAAGACAATGAAGGTTTCCAAGTAGATTTCTTGAAGCACGGTCTTCGTGCTCTGATTTCTCACTTAGTTGATCTCTTCAACCATTTGGTCTATATAGGTTTTCCATCGACATGGTCACATCACATCATTCACCCAATACAAAAATCAAGCCCCAACTTAGATCCCAATAACTACAAGACAATCATGGTGGGTCGCATGTTCTCGAAGCTCTATGCTACGATTCTTCATATGAAGCTCTCTAGTGAGATTGAGAAAATATCCCTCAAAGTTAGGGGGATGGCAGGATTTTGATCCACTCATTAGACAATTGATCACATCTTCACCCTATGGACCATCATCGAGGAAGCACGACATCGTTCTTCGAAAGTTTATTGTTGCTTTGTAGATTTTCAAAAATATTTTGACTCCATCCTAGAGAGGCCTTGTTACAAAGGCTCAGAGAAATTGGCATTTCTCAGACCCTACTGACTACCATCATTAGCCTATATGATTTGGTCCTTGGTCATCTTCTCACAGTTCACAATATTTTCGATTTAATCAGGAATACCATTAGGGTTAAAGAAGGTTGACCCATGTCCCCCACTTTTTTTGGGATTGACATTAATGAGTTGGAGGCCTTTCTTCACGAGCATATTCAGGAAAATGAAGGGTGCCTCCTCCACCAGGTTCTGATATCCATCCTACTCTTTGTTGATGACATGGTCCTCCTAGCATCATCTCCAGAGGGGTTACAGAGACAATTGGATGTGTTATCGCACAAAGTGTCATTTGGGCAAACCCAACCACAAGAAACAAATGTGAGACACAACTAGGAGTAAGAACCATTGTCACCTTAGCAATTACTCCCCTTGTTTTAGTGTTGGATGATTCCACCACAAGGGAGGCTTCCTAGGTGACCTTGGGGAGATGGAGGTAGCAAGAGGGTTTAGAAAGGGTCCCTCCTTTGGTTACTAGATGAGAGTGCTTAGGATTTGAAGAGTGATGACTTTGGTGAAGGAGAAAGAGAGAGAGGATGTTACTGCTAGGTTGGGGTGGGTAACATCTAGCTCCTACATGAGGACATATGCTCACCGTAGAGTGCACGAGAACCTCAACATCTCCCGGTGTGCCATGTGCCTATACAACACAAACAAAATTTTAAAACCAGAGAGGTGGTGTAACTCACCTCCTATTCATAAGGCAAAAATGATAACTACAAATCTAGAGAAAAAATTGAAAAAGAAAAAAATTCTAATATTTTTATTCCAACATATCAATGTGCAAGGATACAAGAAAAAAAATATGTAAATCAAAAATATGTATGCAAATCTAAGAAAATGCAACTGCTCTACCATGACATGCACATGCAAATATGATACAAATGCAATGAAAAATGAAAATGACCTACCTACTTACTTGGGGCCTGAAGCCCATCATGTCTCGTCTATGTAGGGTTGGAGGATAGACCCATCAACATGTAATAGCATCTTCTTCCCATCCATGATAGATAGATAATAAATAGCCTTTTCAAACTTCTTCCTGACAATGTATGGGCCAAGCCACAAAACTTCACTCTTCTTGTCATATTATGGATTTCCCTTCCTTTTATCCCACATGAGTGCAAGGATACCTTCAAAAAATTCAACATATGGTATATCTTCAATATAAGGTTGTGTGGGAAGTTCTACTTTGACCATATTTTTGATAGCTTGTTCTCACTCTTGATCCTTTACATCCACATCCTTCTTGAGTATCTTGATAGATCTTGGGTCCTTTCCCTGGTATTCCGCAAGTCTTTCCTTATACTTATTTGTCTTCGTCAATAATGTATCGATAAAATATTCTGCTGCAAACAGTAACCCCCAAGGATCATAATCCACGATATAAGGTGTCACATCAAATTCACAATCACTCAAGTAGTTGGGGCTATTTGGATCAGTCACATTATTCTTGGCAACCAGTTCACTATACAGAATCTCAAATGTCCCATCTCCCATAGGGATATGTGCATGAGTCAAGTCCATGCTGAGAAAACCACCAAGAGTTGCAAACCAACATCTTGACAAGAGCATGTTAAATTTGGTAGAATCGACATTCATTCTCCAATGAGAGGCCATATGGGCCACCCTGAAGCTAGCCAAGGAGATTTGGAGAATCAACCAGTCTTGTGAGGTATTGAAAAAAGCCAGGGGGAATGTACAACCTCTGTGAGTCAAACCAAAAGTCAGGAAGAACGATATGATATATGATCTTGTGAGTCAAGATGTAAGTCTAATGCAAAAGTCAGGGGGAACGTACAACCTCTGTGAGCATAGACAGCCTAGTGCAAAAGTCAATAGGGACGTACAAACTTTGTGAGCATAGACAAACTATTGCAAAATATAGGGGGAACGTATAACCTCTGTGAGCCTAGTCAAACCTTGTGAGCCATGAGAAAAAGTCAAGGGATCTAAAAAAAGTTAGGTTGAACGTAAAATTCCTATGAGCTAGAAACAAACAATCTTCCTGATATTGTAAATGATGTAAATGTATTGATCTAGTGCGTTGGAGCGTGTAACACCATCCACCATGAAGAAATTTGAAATTCCATGTATAAGAGTCAAGTTGAATAAGTTGTTAAACTCAAGTTGTAAAAGGTCCAGTTGTATAAGTTGCATTGTTTCATAAAGTTTCATAAGTTGCATAGTTGCATAAAGTTTCATAAATTTACATAAAGTTCCATAAGTTGGATAGTTGCATAAAGTTTCATAACTGCATGTTGCATGCATGACATGTGCATGCTGAGTTAGTTTGCATGCATTGCCAAGTCAAGGATGAGTTGTAACTGAAGTCTCAAGTCTAGTTCTAAATTCAAACTAATTGAATTTTATTGTCCAATATTTATTTCAAGCTGAGGTTGAAGCATGCAAACAAGTTTCTAATTTGAGCCCTCTCCCTCCTCCTCTCTGTTAGCACATAATCATGTATGGGATACTCTCCTGAAAGAAGCATCCCCTTGGGTGAAGAAAGAAATTCTAAAAACCCATTTTTCCCAAAGTTTAGAGGGTGGGCGCGTCATTTTAACGAGCAGGTATTTTCGGACGATCATGATCTGCCCTCCTGGATCAACGACACTCAGGTGATTTTGCACCCCCCTTGCTATTCTGCCTTTAGTGGAGGGGGGAGGGGGTCCGGAATCGGGCGCGCCCCTCTCCAGCAGTCATGATCTGCCCGCCTGGATCTACGGCTGAGGTTTCATTCTGAACCCCCCTTGCTATTCTGCCTTTAACTGAGGGAGGGGGGGTCCGGAATCGGGTGCGCACCTCTCCAACGGTCGATATCGAGGCACCTAGATCGACGACACTCAAGTGATTCTAGAGCCCCCTCACCATTCTTCCTTTAATAAAGGGGGGGGGGGG
>ML778008.1:1529977-1541625 GCA_009831015.1 Picea engelmannii
TGATCACCCCCTTCCCCCCTTTCCACGTCAAGCATGCCAGATCCTCCACACCTTATCTATTGGACCATTTAGCTAATCCATGTGGCACCATGAGAAGACTTCCACGTCCCAAAGGGAAGAGTTGACCAAGACTATTCCCGATCCCAAGAAAGCAGTTATTGAAGTTGTTGGAGGTGGTTAGACATCGTCTCCGCCATAAATGGAAAGTTAGGCAAAGGACTAAAAGCACACCGATCCATCTACATGACAGTCAAGAGTCCGATTGCATCTTTCATAAGTGCACAATCGTCTAGAGTTTGAATGCACAGACTGCCAGAAGACATGCAGACACAAGGTTTTTATTGCAGTGTCTCGTTTTTGTTGCGGTGGTTTTGTTTTGAGTATATGTAAGCATTTTCGCCATTTTTGTAATCTATCAGTGGTAGAGCAAAGCTCCTGATTGTAAAGTTTTAATAGACGCTCTAGTTCTCTAGTTATGTATTTTTATGTGAGATTTCCTATTTTATGACAGACATTTTTCTTATCCCATCTAGCTTCATCTCCTACTAAGAGAGTTCATGATCGACTGATTCGTGTGAATCTATGTGACTGTGTTAAGATAAAGGATTTATTGTAACACCATTATATTCTCCAGTGTTGCCTACATTTGAGTGTAAGAATTTCTTACATTCAAGTTTTCTTCTACAGGCTGTTAGAAGTTCGATGCCTACAACAACCCCAATCTTTTCCTCACAGAAGTCTTCCTCCTACTCACCATTACTACAACTCATTGTCTGAAGTTTAACTAAGACCTTACCTACCTATGCATGTCCAGCCTAGTTTCAGAATTAGAATGATATTGTTTTGAGTTTTCTTCTAGTTGATCACCCTCTACAAACAAATCGTGACATAAATTGATGGGCATTGGGCTCTGCTCTTATTGCAATCCAAGAGTGACTTCTGACGCTAACATTTCTGGCGCCGTTGCTGGGGACGAAGTTGAAAATTTTCCCCAAGATTGAACGACATTGCGCCTCTGATTATGAAGGTGCATCAGGTATCAAAGCCTTTGAAGATTGATATTGTGCACCTGGCGACTCCATTGTGACGAATCCACTATGGTGAACCTGCCATGTTAATTGTGGCTTTCAGAGGCAAACACACGCGGTCCCATCCACAGCTGCCTCTAGCTACACCTGAAGTTGATCCGGAGGTGATTCTTAGAAAAGGAAATGCCTCTAAAGGAGAAGCTTTCACCTCCGAACCAGGTAATCCGCCATCTCCTTCTGTAGGAATTCCATTTTCTCCTCCTCAGTTTCCTAGCAGACCTATTTCTGAAGTTTCCCATTTCCTAAATTTTGGGAGTGTTCCTGCTGAGTTTTCCCCTCCTGGTCTGGGATTGGAGGGAGAAATCCTTGTCACTCCCCTCTCCCCTGAAGCTGTACCTTGGCATAGACCCAAGACCACAGAATATTTTACCACTCCTCCTCTTGTTACTGTTGCTGCTTTTGCACAAAGAGAAGCATCTGTTGACTTAAGCTCGTTAGCCTTCTCCCTAAATCCCCCATTCTTTCCCATTCCACCTAGAAGCTCATTCCCAATATCACCTTTTCGAGCTCCTTCTCCTCCAATTTCTCCTCCACCTAATATTCCCATGGTAGGAGAAAATCCCCCCATGACCAGAATGGAGGCTATAATAGCTGCTAGGTATGCTCCCCTTGTGTTACCTCAGCCTCTCAATGCCCTTCCAGCAGACGACTACCTCAAGCCATTGCCCAAGTTTACAGGTGAAGGGGACATAGCTGCAGAAGAACACCTTGAAGCCTTCTACGGTTTAACAGACGATCATGTCATCATGCATGCAGATGTATGGATGAGGATTTTCATCCATATTCTTGAAGGCGAGGCTAGAAAATGGTTTAGGGCCTTGCCTCCTGGATCTATTGATGGAATTGAGGCTTTGGATAGTGCCTTTTTGAGACAATGGGGAGACAAAAAGGACTTCATGTATTACATGACTGAGTTTGGGTCTTTGAAGAGAAAGGAAGGAGAGTCTGTCTCTGAATTCTCCAAAAGATTTAATAAAATGTACAATAATATCCCCACCGATATAAATCCCTCCGAAGCCTATGCAAAGATCACTTATGCCAGCTCTTTTGATCCCAATTTTTGCCTCCTGCTGAGGGAAAGGAGAGCCACCACTCTGGCTCATATGCATGACGCACCCATGGAGGTAGAGTCTAACATATTAGCGATTGACCAACTCAGGAATAAGGCTGACAGAGACGTATCCAGGAAAATAACAGAGGCCTCCCCATCCCATTCCTCTCCCCTTCCCCTTTAGATGGATGAGGTAACTAAAGTACTGAAATCCCTTTCGGATAGGATGGAGAGATGGGAGTTAGAAGGGAAGCCTACATACAAAAATCCCCAGAATACTGATAACAGAGGTTTCAGGAGGCCTGGTAACAATATTCCATAGACTTTTCCAAAGGAACAAAGAAGCAGAGACATGGAGGATCATAGGATTCAGACCCCTCTCCAGAATAGCCTAGTTGCTCATGAGGAAGGGGAGGAGATGGATGAACTCGACCCTGAGATCCACTGCATCAAGGACACCTCCCCTTTTCTCCATTTGACTCAATCTACATATGAAGAATCCCTTATCAACACTCAAATCAATGAGTTGAGTAAAGGGGAAAAGGCCAACAACACTCCTAACAGATACAATCTTAGGTCAAAAAAGAAAGAAGGGAATTTTGATAGCCAGGATCAACCCCTCATAGCGGAAAGGCCTACTAAAGCTGCAACAATTGCTACTAAAGAGAAGAAAACTCAGAACGCTTCACCAGCAGCCAATGAACCTGTCTCATAGGTAAGGGAAGCCCCTAAGTCTCTCTCCTCCTTTAGTTTTGAGCATGAGATTCAGAATATTAGAATTCTTGTACCCCTCTCTGAGCTGGTTAAAAATGAAGACTTTAAAAGGTCCCTCTCCAAGCTGCTACAATCTGAGCCCCCCCATCCTTCCTCAGACTCCATAAATCTCCAATATGAAAAGCCAGCAGTCGTCCTAGGTCCCATGGTAGAAGATAGAGATGATTCATCCCCTCCTTTCTACACATCCTTGAACATACATGATAAAGTGCTGCATAACTGCCTCATGGATTCAGGGGCTTCCCATAACCTTATGCCCAAAATAGTAATGGAAGAATTGGGACTGGAAGTGACAAAGACTTATCATGACTTGTACTCTTTCAATTCAAGGAGGGTGCAATGCCTTGGAGTCATCAAAGACTTGGCGGTCTCTTTGTTTCAGCTGCCAATGAAGAGTGTGGTCATGGACATTGTAGTGGCCGATGTTCCTCCCAAGTTCGACATGTTGTTGTCAAGATCTTGGATTAAAAATATTAGAGGAACATTACAGATGGATCTCAAATGTGCTACTATTCCAGTCTTTGGAGGGGAACACATGAGGCTGTACAGAGAAGCCCAGCTCGCCTACATTGTTAGCGAAGAGGAAAACCCTACCAATCACCCTATCTTTGTGCTAGACACTAATTTGGGATCTAGTTTGTTACAGCTCACCGATGCTCCTGAAATCCCTTTCGAAATCAGAAAACAAACCTTATTTGATCACGGGGTACCTTCCCCAACCACCTATGTTTGGAAAATGTTTTTCGATGGAGCCGCTTCTAGCGAAGGCGCTGGCGCCGGAGTGGTATTTGTGTTGTCTTGTCAGGAAGCCATATCCCTATCATACAAGCTTGAGTTTGAAGTGACTAATAATGTGGCAGAATATGAAGCTCTTGTTCTAGGTTTAAGGGATGCAAAAGAAATGGGGATTGAGGAAGTAGCTGTGTTCGGAGATGCTGAGTTGATTATCCAACAAGTAAAAAATGCTTACTAGACTAAGCATCCTCAGCTCAGAACTTACATAGAGGAGGTACAGGACCTGATTGCCAATTTCTTCTCAGCTTTCAACATCTCTTTTATTCCAAGGGAGAAAATGCTTTGGCTATTTCTTTGGTTGTTTCAGCTAGCCGGTTCAAGATCGCTCTGCCACCTATAGTTAAATATGATGTTGAGATAAGATTTAGGCCCACTGTACCAGACAATGTCAAGCATTGGAAGGTATTTGAAGATGATCTTTAAAACAAAATATTTCTCCAATCTATTGATGAATTTTCTGTGTTGCACATTGATTAGGATCCTGACCTCAAAGGTGACCCTCACCCTGAGGTGTTTTTAAATAAAATTGCTAATCATCAGATTATTCAGCTGCCTAGCAGTCACATTTCGAGGGGAATAGCCCCTTTAGAAATATTGTTCGATGGGAATGATGTGTCAATAAAGGGTAGGGTTTCAGATGAAGATGTTGACACAACCAAGTGAAACATTAGCACACAGGAGGAGCCTAAGTTTGTTAAGTTGTCGAGCAGTTTGACCAGATAAAAGAGGGCCAAATATACCGAGTTATTAAGAGAATTTGTTGATGTGATTGTGTGGACCTACGAAGACCTCAAGACATATGACACATCTGTCATTGAACACAAGATCCCACTGAAGGAAGGGGCTAGGCCATTTAGGCAAAAGCTAAGACAGATAAATCCCATGTTGCTGCCTGTCATGGAGAAAGAAGTGAAGAAGTTGTTAGAGGCCCAAATCATTGTCCCCTTGAGATATTTCGAATGGGTGGCCAATTTGGTCCCAGTAAGGAAGAAAAGTGGCGAAATCAGGCTTTGCGTCGACTTTAGGAATCTGAACAGAAGCTCAAGAAAGGAAAATTACCCCCTACCTAAGATGGAACACATACTGCAGAGGGTAACTGGTGCATCCAGGATATCCATGATTGATGGGTTTTCTGGCTATAATCAGATATCGATCATGCCTGAGGATAGGGAAAAGATAGCCTTCACCACTCCTTGGGGCACATTCATGTATGCCAAAATGTCGTTTGGACTAATGAATGCAGGAGAAACGTTTCAGCGAGCCATGGAAATAGCCTTCATCGGGGAGAAAGACCAGTTTTTGGTGATCTATTTGGATGACATCACAGTCTTCTCCAGGTCTGATAAAGAGCACTGCTATCACTTAAGGAAAGTTTTTTCGAAATTCCAAAGGTTTGTATTTCCCTAAATCCCAAGAAATCTTTGTTTTCTATGATGGAGGGTAAGTTGTTAGTCCATATAGTATCAGCAGAAGGAGTGAGAATTGATCCCAGTAGAGTAGAGGCAATTCAGATGGTGTCACTTCCTAGGTCTAAAAAAAAAGTTCAGGGATTTTTAGGAAATATTAACTTTATGAGGAGGTTCATCTCAAATTTTGCTTAACTGGTAAAACACATCACAACCATGCTTAGAAAGGGAAATGAAGTGAAATGGACTGCTAAACCCAAGGAATATTTTGTCCAAATAAAAAGGGCACTGAATGAGGCACCTGTGATGATCAATCCTGACTATTCCAAACCCTTCCTAGTTTTTTCTTTTGCTTCTTCTGATACAGCAGCAATGGTCTTATTGCAGAAAAATGAGGAAGGGAGAGAACAACCCATTGCCTTCTTCAGTAAAGCATTAAGAGATGCATAAATTAGGTATGAAATCATGGAGAAACAGGCCTATGCCTTGGTGAAATCTCTTAAATCTTTTAGAGTTTGTGTCTTGCACTCAAAAGTGACCGCATACGTTCCTTCAACCTCTGTGAAGGACATCCTTGTACAATCGACATAGACTGGAGGAGGAGTAAGTGGAATGCCAAGATCCTAGAGTTTGACCTGGCAATAAGGCCTTCCAAATTGATCAAAGGTCAAGGCTTAGCCAAGATGTTGGCTGAAGAAAATTGCAAATCTTTGGGGGTAGATTTCATCAATGAATGTTCAGAAAATCAGCAGAATCAACTGTCTGATGTAGACCCTCAAGCAGAACCCCCATTGGCTCAATTTCCTTGGTATAAGGATGTCATATATTTTCTATAGGAGTTGCAGCCTCCATATGGCCTGTAAAGAAACAAGGCAAGAGCTCTAAAGCTCAAAGAAGTCAGATACTACCTTGTTGATCAAATTTTATATTGGAAAGACCCCCTAGGCGTGCTTTTAAAATGTATGAATCCACAAGAAGCTGACAGGATCATGGTTGAATTTCACAACGGCCTATGTGTAGGGCACCATTTCTGGAAGACCACAGCCTACAAAATCCTCAAGGTTGGGTACTACTGGCTCACCATATTCACTGACGTCTGCAGAAAGGTCAGAGCCTGCATCCAATGCCAAAGATATTTAGGAAAGAAACAGCTCAAATCTCTGCCTTTAAAACCTGTAGTTGTTTCGGGACCTTTCCAGCAATGGGGCCTAGATTTTATTGGAGAAATCCACCCTGCTTCTAGTGGGTAGCACAGATGGATCCTGACCACCATAGATTTCTTTACTAAGTGGATTGAAGCTATCCCCACTAGGAGTGCTTCCCACAAGGTAATCATTGGATTCTTGGAAGACCTCATCACAAGATTCGTTTGCCCAAGAAATATTGTCACTGATAACACAACCTCTTTCAAGGCTGAGTTGTTAGCCAAGTTCTGTGAGAAATTCAAGATCAAATTGATTCACTCCACCCCATACTATCCCCAGGGCAATGGTTTAGTAGAGTCCTCCAACAAAAGCCTGATAAGGATCATCAAAAGACTATTGGAGGACAACAAAAAGGCCTGGAATTCAAAATTGAAATTCTCTCTATGGGCCGATCGAGTGACCACAAAGAGATCTATAGGCATCTCCCCTTTCCAATTAGTTTATGGAGCATAAGTTGTTTTCCCTTCTCATCTAGCCATTCCTATAGCAAATTTCTTCCAAGATTATCAAGAAGAGCCCGATGATATGATCAGAAGAATTCATCAACTGGTGGAAGTCCAACAGGCCAGAGAGTAGGTAATGAACATAATTCAGGACTATCAGCAGAAGATCAAGCAGGTTTTTGATAAAAAGGCCAAGAAGGAAGAGTTCCAGACAAGAGACCTGGTACTGAAATGGGATTCTCCTAAGAAAGACAAGGGCAAGCATGACAAATTTGAAGCCCTGTGGATCGGGCCCTTCAAAATCTTTGAAGTATTTTCAAATAATACCTATAGGTTGCGGGATTTGAAGGATCAAGAAGTTTTCAATGGCCCTATGAATGGGCATTTCCTGAAGGGATTTTTCTCTTAAGCCGCACATGGCTCTTCTGCGGTTGTAAATATTGTTTTTCTTTTTATCTTTAAGTTTTAAATAATGACTCCATAACCCAACAGCAAGGCACTGAAACTACAAAAGAGTCCTCGACAGCCCGTAGGGGGCGTTTCGTCCCCCATGGAGCCAAAATGTTACCACATAATCATGTATGGGATACTCTCCTGAAAGAAGCGTCCCCTTGGGTGAAGAAAGAAATTCAGAAAACCCATTTTTCCCAAAGTTTAGAGGGTGGGCGCATCATTTTAACGAGCAGGTAGTTTCATATGATCACGATCTGGCCGCCTGGATCTATGGCTAAGGTTTCATTCCAGATCCCCCTTTCTATTCTTCCTTTAATTGAGGGGGGGGTACATAATCGGGCGCACACCTCTCCAACGGTCGATATCGAGGTGCCTAGATTGATGGCGCTCAAGTGATTCCGGAGCCCCCTCACCATTTTGCCTTTAATAAAAAGAGGGGGTCTAGAATGGTGTGGTGTGACGTGGGGCCCCCTGCCTATCATTTCGCCTTCTATACCGTTTCATCCCCTACCATATGTTCTCCATTGATCTGCATGACATGGCCATTCCCATTGGCCCCTCCTCATTCGCCGACATCTATCCCACTCCCTCCCACGCCAGCCTTCCATAAACAATGTTTCCCCCACTACCTTCGCCCCTTCTTCCTGCCATGTGTCTCACCCTTGTTGTTTCCGTGATCACCCCCTTCCCCCCTTTCCACGTCAAGCATGCCAAATCCTCCACACCTTATCTATTGGACCATTCAGCTAATCCATGTGGCACCATGAGAAGACTTCCACGTCCCAAAGGGCAGAGTTGACCAGGACCATTCCCGATCCCAAGAAAGTAGTTATTGAAGTCGATGGAGGTGGTTAGACATCATCTCCGCCATAAATGGAAAGTCAGGCAAAGTACTAAAAGCACATCGATTCATCTGCAGGAAAGTCAGGAGTCTGATTGCATCTGTCATAAGCGCATGATCGTCCAGAGTCTGCATGCACAGATTGCCAAAAGACATGCAGATGCAAGGTTTTTATTGCAGTGTCTCGTTTTCACTGCGGTGGTTTTGTTTTGAGTATATGTAGGCATTTTCTCCATTTTTGTAATCTATCAGTGGTAGAGCAAAGCTCTTGATTGAAAATTTTTAATAGACGCTCTAGCTCTCTGGTTATGTATCTGTATGTGAGATTTCCTGTTTTATGACAGATAGTTTTCTTATCCCATCTAGCTTCATCTCCTACTGAGAGAGTTCATGATCGACTGATTCATGTGAATCTATGTGACTTTGTTAAGATAAAGGATTTATTGTAACACCATTATATTCTCCAGTGTTGCCTACATTTGAGTGTAAGAAGTTATTACGTTCAAGTTTTATTCTATAGGTTGTTAGAAGTTGGATGCCTACAACAGCCCCAAGCTTTTCCTCACAGAATCCTTCCTCCTACTCACCATTACTAAAACTCATTGTCTGAAGTTTAACTAAGACCTTACCTACCTGTGCATGTCTAGCCTAGTTTCGGAATTAGAACGATATTGTTTTGAGTTTTCTTCCAGTTGATCACCCTCTACAAACAAATCGTGACATAAACTAATGGGCGTTGGGCTCTGCTCCTGCTACAATCCAGGAGTGACTTCTGACGGTAACACTCTCCACTCCTTTATAAGCAGAGGTCAACCCTCAATATTCACACAGTGTTATGTAGTGTGACGGTGAAAGAATAGGAGGCAGTGAGTGGTTTTATTTAGTGGTGATATATATCAGCATATCAAGCCAACATATTTGTCCATAAGAGGGCACATATTAGGGAAGCATATATCAGTCTTAGAAGGAAGTAAAATATAGCAATAGTGTTGGCTTTTATCAGCAACAAAAGACAAATAGTGTTGGCTTACAACAGCAGAATAGGACATCAAAGACTCTCATATTCTCCAAGTCACACAGTCAAGTCTATGTCATCTTGGAAAGCTCATTTAAGAGCAGAATTTCATGGTGGAATGTTTGTAAGTAGTCATACATTATCTTGGAAATAAAAGGAGATTGTTTATTGGGGGTTTTCTCCCTGTATATGGTTTCCCCAGAGTATATGTGGTGTTCATGTTTATGCTTGTGGATCTACATAGTTCTGTATTGTTGAAATATATTAAGCTGGAATCAAAGTGTTGAAGAATTTAAAGAAATAATCTGCATATTGTATCAAGCTCGATAATTTAACATGGTATCAAAGCTTAGGGTGTGACACAATGTGTTGAAGTACAACAACAAGTACACACAGATCCAAGCAAGCTTCATCAAGTTTCTAGTGTGAGGTCCATGGCATCCTCCATTTCTGTCAGGGTTGAGGATAGGCTTGAAGGAGCTTCCAACTTCAATGTGTGGAAGCTCAGGATAATGAATATCTTGAAAAATCATGATCTTGAGTAGTATGTGACAACGGTGATGGAGGAACCCACCTCTAATGCAAGGAGAGTGGCACTAAGGAAGAGTCCATCTAAAGCCAAGAAAATTCTCTTTGACTCATTCAAAGACAGTATAATTCCAGAGATGACTTCGTTAATGACTACTAAGGATTGTATGGATACCTTGGTAAATCTGTATGAAAAAAAGGAACCAAGTCAAAATAGGACACTTGAGCACAATCTTAAGTATTTGAAGATGGAGAAAGGTGAATCAGTAGCATCCTTCTGTTCTAGGATAGCTTAGATCAAAGATCAGCTTTTGGTCATACGTGTTGTTGGCGTTGGAAGTCACTCCTGGAATGCAGCCTGAGGGATGTTGTAGGCATCGGGCTTCTAATAGCCTGTAGAAGAAAAACTTGAATGTAAGACTTTATTACACTCAAATATAGGCAACACTGGAGAATATAATAGTGTTACAATAAATAATTTATCATAACACAATCACAGTAATTCACATGAATCAGTCGATCATGAACTCTCTCAGTATGAGATGAAGGTAGATGGGATAAGAAAGCTATCTGTCATAAAACAAGAAATCTCACATACAGATACATAACCAAAGAACTAGAGAGTATATTAAAAATTTACAATTGGGAGCTTTACTCTACCATTGATCCTTACAAAAATAGAAAAACTGAGTATATACTCAGAAAAATCGCCCAACAGAGGTATGCTCGAACCTCCAAGGCGTGGCATCTCTTCAGTCAAACCTGGATGGAAATCCTGCCTCAGACGCCACCTTAACTTAGCATGGCTCTTGCAAGGGGGGACCTACACACAAGGGTACCAGAGGCTGATTGGTACAGGCCTCCCATACCTTCCATTTATGGCTCGAGCTAAGGTTTCATCTACCAGCTCGATTTTCATTAACTGCTTCCCCAGGGAGCGGTCGAGATGATATGCTCAGGAGAAGACCACGTGCTTCCTCTCTAAGGCTCGAAGGCTAGCCTCCCTTTCTTCTGGCACCGCCATCAATGTAACCCAGGGCCATGACCTGGCGCCTCTCTCCAAGGGTGCTTCGACATTTCTTCTTTCGGGGGTTTCTACTTCCCCTGCCTTCAAATTTCATGGTGCCCAATCTCGCGAAATGACTCTCCATGATCAACGGTTGGATCGAATTAAAAACTGATGGCCACGATCATTTTTCCTTAAACACATTGGCTCCACATCCCTCATCTAATTTTTCTCTTTTCCATATGACTCAGTGCTATGACTGTGGGCCTTCACCCAGAGGTGCCTTCGCATCTCGCGTATCATGGATGGGAGGGAGCTGATCCTTGTTCTTCAAAGTCATGATAGGCGAAGTGGTGATAGAGCCCAATCGTATGCCATGTATCCCTCCTTGATCGGATGGCCAACTTATTCGGTGATATTGTGGGGCCAAATCCTAAACTCCTTTGCATATTCATGCTTCAGGGATCCCAACTATAGAGAAAAAAATGTTTCAAGGCCGCGATGGGTGAAGTTGCGACAGAGCCTGATCGTGCACGACATGCTCCTTCGGGATGGATGGCCTGGATCATTTAGGTGATATTGCGGGCCCAATTTCTATGTTAAACATGGCACAATTCCATCGGCCGCAAATATCCGCTGACCGATGATCTGCTCCATCGATCGATCCTCGTTGTTGGACACTGGATCGTGCATCTACTAAAATTTTAAGCCCGAAATGAAGATTTTATGCATTGCACGGTGTGCTCACAGCCGCATCCTTGGACAAAATTCCTTTGTTGGAATTTTAGGCCTACTTCTTCATAGCTCAGGCTACGGACTCAAAGGAGAGAAAACAAGCCACCCCTCTTAACAAGAATTAATGTTAGCATTAGGCTCCATGGGGGATAGAATCGTCCCTGTGATGATCTAAGAACTCATTTGCAGCTTCAGTGCCTTGCTATTGGGCTATGGAGTCATTTACTAAGCTGAAAAATAAACAAAGAACCAAAAGGACAATATTTACAAACAAAGGATTCGTCTAAGGCTCAAACAAAACATTTCTT
>ML778008.1:1542436-1587244 GCA_009831015.1 Picea engelmannii
CACCCTAAGTGTGGGCATCCTATGAGAATCAAGAATTCTCTCACCCTAGTACATAAGCAACCTGCGAACTTCCTTTTTATAGGGTTTTCACACAGGAAAATGCAACTTCTATTCTCAGGGAAAGTTCTTCTCCCTTCTCTCTTCAGAAATTCAAGCCACTAATCCCTCTGAAGGCAACATATAGGTTTACATCATTAACAGTCATAAGGATGATGAAAATAATTTGTAACAAGAGGGCGTCAAACTTGTTGTGTTTTCCCTTATCCTGTCTGGGTGCATCCCACTTAAGCACCAAATCCCCGATCTCAAACTCCTTCTTCCTGACCTTCCTGTCAAAGGCCTGTTTGACCTTCTTATGATGACTATGAGTTGTGTCCATCACTTGTTCCCTGATCTGTTGTACTTCCACCATCTGATGAATCCTTCTGACCATATGATCCAACTCTCCTTCATAATCTTGAAAGAACTTCACTACAGGTAAGGCGAGTTGAGTGGGAAAAACTGCCTCTGTTTCGTAAACCAGCTGAAAAGGCGAGGTGCCCAGAGACTTCTTCATTGTCACTCGATCGGCCCATAGAGAGAATTTGAGCTTTGAATCCCAAGCCCTCTTATTTTCCTCCAATAATCTTTTAATGATCTTGATTAGGCTTTTATTGGAAGATTCTGCCAGTCCATTTCCTTGAGGATAATAGGGGGTGGAGTGAATTAGTGAGATCTCGAACTGCTCATAGAACTTAATCAGAGGCTCATATTTGAACGAAGCAACATTATCAGTGACAATCCTGCTAGGACAGCCAAATCTATCTATGATATCCTCTAAGAAGTTGATAATTACTTTGTGTTATGCACCTCTGGTGGGGGGAACTTCTATCCACTTGGTGAAATAGTGTGTTGCAGTCAGGATCCATCTGTGTTGGCCACTTGAGGGAGGATGGATTTCCCCGATGAAGTCCAACCCCCACTGTTGAAAAGGTGTTGAAGCTACTACAGGCTTCAGTGGCAGTGTTCTAAGTTGTTGCTTTCCTGAGAACCTTTGACATTTGATGCAAGCTCTGATTTCTCTGCAGACATCGGTGAATAAGGTGGGCCAATAGTACCCAAATATGATAATTTTTTGAGTTGTGGTCTTCCAAAAATAATGTCCTCCACAAAGGCTGCTATGGAATTCAAATATAACCTTCTGCGATTCTTGTGGGTTCAAACACCTCAGCAACACCCCTAGAGGGTCTCTCTAGTACAAGACTTGGTTAATGAGGCAATATTTGACCACCTTAAGTTTTAAATATCTTACCTTACTTTTACCCATTCCATCAGGGGGCTTCAACTCCTGCAGAAAGTATAAAATGTCTCGATACCAGGCGCATTTTGTTAGTGATAAGACATCCTGAGAGCTTTGGCTGGGCAACTCAGCTTGCTGAATTCCTGAGCAAGTATTAATCAAACTAACCCCCAAGGCTCTGCAATTGGATTCAGCCAGTAGCTTGGCTAAACCTTGCCCCATAACCAACTTGGTGGGATTTATTTCCAGGTCAAACTCAATGATCTTAGCAATCCATTTACCTCTTCTCCCATCTATGTCAAGCTGTACAAGGATGTCCTTCACAGAGGCCGAAGGAACGTATGCGGTCACTCTTGAGTGCAAGACATAGACTCTAAAAGATTTGAGAGATTTCACCAAGGCATAGGCCTATTTCTCCATGATTTCACACCTGATTTATGCATCTCTTAATGCTTTACTGAAGAAGGCAATGGGTTTCTCTCACCCTTCCTCATTTTTCTGCAATAAGACCGCTGCTACTGTATCAAAAGAAGCAAAAGAAAAAACTAGGAAGTCCTTGGAATAGTCAGGACTGATCAGTACAGGTGCCCTAGTCAATGCCCTTTTTATTTGGACAAAAGATTCCTTGGGTTCAACGGTTCATTTCACTTCATTTCCCTTTCTGAGCATGGTTGTGATGTGTTTCACTAGTTCAACAAAATTTGAGACGAACCTCCTCGGAAAGTTAATCTTTCCTAAAAAAGGCCTGGACTTATTTTTTAGACCTGGGAAGTGATAGGGTTTGAATTTCCTCTACTCTACTGGGATCATTTATCACTCCTTCTACTGATACTATATGGCCTAACAGCTTTCCCTCCATCATAGCAAACAAATATTTCTTAAGATTTAGGGAAAGACCAAACCTCCAGCATTTCAAGAAAACTTTCCTTAAGTGATAGTAGTGCTCTTTATCAGACCTGGAGAAGACTGTGATGTCATCCAGATAGATCACCACAAACCAATATTTCTCCCTGATGAAGGCTATGTCCATGGATCGCTAAAATGTCGCTCCTGCATTCATTAGCCCGAATGACATTTTGGCATACATGAATGTGCCCCAAGGAGTGGTGAAGGATGTCTTTTCCCTATCCTCAGGCATGACTGATATCTGATTATAGCCAGAAAATCCATCGATCATGGATATCCTAGTTGCACCAGTTACCTTATGCAATATGTGTTCCATCTTAGGTAGGGGGTAATTGTCCTTTCTTGAGCTTCTGTTTAGATTCCTGAAGTCAACGCAAAGCCTGATTTCACCATTTTTCTTCCTTACCGGGACCAAATTGGCCACCCATTCGAAATATCTCAAGGGGACAATGATTTGGGCATCTAACAACTTCTTCACTTCTTTCTCCATGACAGGTAGCAACATGGGATTTATCTGTCTTAGCTTCTGCCTAAATGGCCTAGCCTCTTCCTTCAGTGGGATCTTGTGTTCAATGACAGATGTGTCATATGGATTGAGGTCTTCATAGGTCCATGCAAAAAAATCAGCAAATTCTCTTAATCGCTCGGTATATTCGTCCCTCTGTTCTCTGGTCATACTTCTTGACAACTTAACAAACTTAGGCTCCTCCTGTGTGCCAATGTTTCACTCAGCTATGTTAGCATATTCATTTGAAACTCTACCCTTTACTGCCACATCATTCCCATCGAACAATCTTTCTAAAGGGACTGGTCCCCTCATAATGTGATTTCTAGGCAACTGAATAATCTGGTGATTAGAAATTTCATTTAAAAACACCTCAGGGTTAGGGTCACCTTCAAGGTCAAGATCCTGATCAATGTGCAATGCAGAAAAATCATCAACGGATTGGAGAAATTTTTCAATTTCGAGATCATCTTCGAATACCTTCGAATGCTTGACATTATCCGGTACAGAGGGCCTATATCTTATCTCAACATCATATTTGACCATATATAGCAGAGGGATCTTGAACCAGTTAGCTGAAACAACTAAAGAATCAGCCAAAGCATTTTTCTCCCTTGGAATAAAAGAGATGTTGAAAGCTGAGAAGAAATTGTCAATTAGGTCTCGTACCTCCTCTTTGTAAGTTCTGAGCCGAGATTTCTTAGTCTAGTAAGCATTTTTGACTTGCTAGATAATCAACTCAGAATATCTAAACACTGCTAGTTCCTCAATCCCCATTTCTTTTGCAGCCCTTAAACCCAGAACAAGAGCTTCATATTCTGCCACATTATTAGTTTCTTCAAATTCAAGCTTGTATGATAGGGATATGGTTTCCTGACAAGGCGACACAAAGACCACTCCAGCGCCAGCCCCTTTGCTAGAAGAAGCTCCGTTGAAAAACATTTTCCAAACAGAGGTGGTTGGAGGAGGTGTCCCGTGATTAAATAAGGATTGCTTTCTAATTTGGAAAGGGGCTTCAGGAGCGTCAGTGAGCTGTAACAAACTAGATCCCAAATCAGTGTCTAGTGAAAAGATAGGGTGATTGGTAGGGTTTTCCTCATCGCTAATAATGTAGGCCATCTGGGCTTCTTTGTACAACCTCCTATGTTATCCTCCAAAGACTGGAATAGTAGCATATGTGAGATCCATCTGTAATGTTCCTCCAAGATTTTTAATCAAAGATCTTGACAGCAGCATGTCGAACATGGGACGAACATCGACTACTACAATGTCCATGACCACACTCTCCATTGGCATCTGAAACAAAGAGACCACCAAGTCCTTGATGACTCCAAGGAATTGCACCCTCCTTGAATCGAAAGAGTACAAATCATGATAAGTCTTTGTCACCTCCAATCCCAATTCTTCCATTACTATTTTGGGCATAAGGTTATGGGAAGCCCCTGAATCCATGAGGCAGTTATGAAAAACTTTATCATGTATGTTCAGGGATGTGTATAAAGGAGGGGATGAATCATCTCTATCTTCTACCATGGGACCTGGGACGACTACTGGCTTTTCATCTTGGAGATTTATTGAGTCTGTGGAAGGTTGGGGGGGCTCAGATTGTAGCAGCTTGGAGAGGGACATTTTTAAATATTCATTTTTAACTAGCTCGAAGAGGGGTATAGGAATTCTAATCTTCTGAATCTCATGCTCAAAACTGAAGGAGGAGAGAGACTTAGGAGCTTCCCTTACCTCTGAGACATGTTCCCTGGTTGTTGGTGAAGTATTCTGAGTTTTCTTTTCTTTACTAGTGATTGCTCYAGCTTTAGCAGGCCTTTCCACTATGAGGGTCTGATCCTGGCTATCAAAATTCCCTTCTTTCTTTTTTGACCTGAGATTGTATTTGTTAGGAGTGTTGCTGGCCTTTTCCCCTTTACTCAACTCGTTGATTTGAGTGTTGATAAGGGATTCTTCATATGCAGATTGAGTCAAATGAGGAAAAGGAGAAGTGTCCTCGATGCAATGGATCTCAGGGTTGATTTCATCCATCTCCTCCCCTTCCTCATGAGAAACTAGGCTATTCTAGASAGGGGTATGAATCCTCTTATCATCCCTGTCTCTGCTTCTTTGTTCCCTTGGAAAATTCTATGGCATACTATTACAAGGCCTCCTGTAACCTCTATTATCATTATTCTGGGGATTTMTGTACRTGGGCTTCCCCTCTAACTCCCACCTTTCCATCCTAGCTGAAAGATATTTCAACACTTTAGCTACCTCATCCACTTGAGGAGAAAGGGGGGAGGAATGGGATGAGGAGGCTTCAGTTCTCCTCTTGGATATGTCTCTGTCAGCCTTATTCCTGAATCGGTCAACGACCAATATGTTAGACTCTACTTCCACGGCTGTGTCCTACATGTGAGCCAGAGTGGTAGCTCTCCTTTCCCTTAGCAGGAGGTAGAAATCAGGATCAAAAGCACTAGCATAAGTAATATTTGCAGAGGCTTTTGAGGGCTTAATCTCAGTAGGGATTTTATTGTACATTTTTTTAAATCTTTTGGAGAAGTCAGAAACATAATCTCCTTCCTTTCTCTTCAAATATCCAAACTCTGTCATGTAATACATGAAGTCCTTTTTGTCTCCCCACTGTCTCAAAAAGGAATTATCCAAAGCCTCAATCCCATTAATAGATCCAGGAGGCAGGGCCCTAAAACACTTTCTAGCCTCGCCTTCAAGACTATGGATGAAAATCCTCATCCATACATCTGCATGCATGATAACATGATTGTCTGTAAAACTGTAGAAGGCTTCAAGGTGTTCTTCTGCAGTTATGTCCCCCTCGCCTGTAAACTTGGGCAACTGCTTGAGGTAACCATTTGCTGGAAGGGCATTGAGAGGATGAGGTAACACAAGGGGAGCATACCTAGCAGCTATAATAGCCTCCATTCTGTTCATAGGGGGATTTGCTCCTGCCATAGGGATATTAGGTGGAGGAGAACTCGGAGGGGAAGGAGGTTGAACTGGGGATATTGGAAACATGCTTATAGGGGTAAGGGAAGTGACAAGGGTTTCTCCCTCTAGTCCAAAACCAAGAGGAGATAACTCAGAAGGAACACTTCCAAAATTAAGGAAACGAGAGGCTTCAGAAAACGGTCTGTTGCAAAGCTGAGGAGAAGAAAAATGAGTTTATATAGAAGGAGATGACAAATTACATCGTTTGGTGGTGGATAGAAGCTACCCCCACCAGAAGTGCATCACAAAAAGTAATTATTAGCTTCCTGGAGGATATCATAGCCATATTTGGTTGTCCCGGCAGGATTGTCACTGATAATGCTACTTCGTTCAAATATGAGCCTCTAATTAAGTTCTGTGAGCAGTTTGAAATCTCACTAATTCACTCCATCCCCTATTATCCTCAAGGAAATGGACTGGCAGAATCTTCCAATAAAAGCCTAATCAAGCTCATTAAAATATTATTGGAGGACAATAAGAGGGCTTGGGATTCAAAGCTCAAATTCTCTCTATGGGCTGATCGAGTGACAATGAAGAAGTCTCTGGGCACCTCACATTTTCAGTTGGTTTATGGAACAGAGGTGGTTTTTCCCACTCAGCTCATCCTTACCTGTAGCGAAGTTATTTCAAGATTATGAAGGAGATCCAGATCATATGGTCAGAAGGATTCATTAGATGGTGGAAGTACAATAGATCAGGGAATAGGTGATGGGCACAACTCATAGTCATCAGCAGAAGGTCAAATAGGCCTTTGACAGGAAGGTCAGGAAGAAGTAGTTTGAGATCGGGGATTTGGTGCTTAAGTGGGATGCACCCAAACAGGATAAGGGAAAACAAAACAAGTTTGATGCCCTCTGGATCGGGCCCTTCAAAATCTCTGAGGTTTTCTCAAATAACACGTACAGGTTGTAGGATTTGGAGGGTGAGGAGGTTTTTAACGACCCAATAAATGGGCATTTTCTGAAGAAATGTTTTGTTTGAGCCTTAGATGGCTCCTTTGTTTGTAAATATTGTCCTTTTGGTTCTTTGTTTATTTTTTGGCTTAGTAAATTACTCCATAGCCCAATAGCAAGGCACTGAAGCTGCAAATGAGTTCTTAGATCATCACAGGGATGACTCTATCCCCCATGGAGCCTAATGTTAACATTAACTCTTGTTAAGAGTGGTGGGTTGTTTTCTCTCCTTTGAGCCCGTAGCCTGAGCTGCGAAGAAGTAGGCCTAAAAGTCCAACAAATGAATTTTTTCCAAGGATGCAGCTGTGAGCACACCGTGCAGTGCATAAAATCTCCATTTGGGGCTTAAAATGTTAGCAGATGCACGATCTAGTGTCCAGCGGTGAGGATCAATCGATGGAGAAAATCATCGATCGGTGGATATTCCCAGAAATGGCGCCAGAAATGTTGGCGTTGGAAGTCACTCCTAGATTGCAGCAGGAGCAGAGCCTGATGCCCATCAGTTTATGTCACGATTTGTTTATAGAGGGTGATCAAATGGAATAAAACTCAAAACAATATTGTTCTAACTCTGAAACTAGGCTGGACATGCACAGGTAGCTGAGGTATTAGTTAAACTTTAGACAGTGAGTTTTAGTAAGGGTGAATAGGAGGAAGACTTATGTGAGGAAAAGCTGAGGGCTGTTGTAGGCATCGGGCTTCTAACAACCTGTAGAAGAAAAACTTGAATGTAAGAACTTCTTACACTCAAATATAGGAAACACTGGAGAATATAACAATGTTACAATAAATCCTTTATCATAACACAGTCACAGTAATTCACACGAATCAGTCAATCATGAACTCTCTCAGTATGAGATAAAGCTAGATGGGATAAGAAAGATATATGTCATAAAACAAGAAATCTCACATACATATACATAACCAGAGAACTAGAGCATATATTAAAACTTTATAATTGGGAGCTTTTCTCTACCATTGATCCTTACAAAAATAGACAAATTGAGTATATATACTCAAAAAAATCACCTAACAGAGGCGTGCTCGAACCTCCAAGGCGTGGTGTCTCTTCAGTCAAACCTGGACGGAAATCCTGCATCAGACGCCACCTTAACTCAGCATGGCTCTTACAGGGGGGGACCTGCACACAAGGGTACCATGGGTTGATTGCTCCAGGCCTCCCATACCTTCCATTTATGGCTCGAGCTGAGGTTTCATCTACCTGCTCGATTTTCATTAACTGCTTCCCTAGGGAGCGGTCGAGACAATATGCTCTGGAGAAGACCATGTGCCTACTCTTTAAGGCTTGGAGGCTAGACTCCCTTTCTTCTGGAACCACCATCAATGTAACCCAGGGCCATGACCTAGCGCCTCTCTCCAAGGGCGCTTCGACATTTCTTCTTTCGGGGGTTTCTACTTCCCCTGCCTTCAAATTTCCTAGTGCCCAATCTCGTAAAACGACTCTCCATGATCAATGGTTGGATTGACTTAAAAACTGATGGCCATGATCATTTTTCCTTAAACACATTGGCTCCACGTCCCTCATCTGCTTTGTCTCTTTTCCATACGACCCAGTGCTATGACCATGGGCCTACACCCAGAGGCGCCTTTGCATCTCGTGTATCGTGGATGGGAGGGAGATGATCCTTGTTCTTCAAAGTCACGATAGGCGAAGTGGCAATAGAGCCCAATCATGCGCCACATATCCCTCCTTGATCAGACGGCCCTGAAATTCTTTGGCAATACTGTGGGCCCGAATCCTGAACTCCTTCGCATCTTCATGCTTCAGGGATCCCAGCTGCAGAGAGAAAAATGTTTCAAGGCTAGGATGGGAGAAGTTACGACAGAGCTCGATCATGCGCCACATGCTCCTCCGGGATGGACGGCCTGGATCATTTAGGCAAGATTGCAGGCCTGATTCCTGTGCTAAACATGGCACAATTTCGTCAGCTGTAAATATTCGTCGACCGACAATATGCTCCATCGATCGATCATCACCGCTAGACATTGGATCGTGCATCTGCTAACATTTTAAGCTTCAAATGGATATTTTATGTGCTACATGGTGTGCTCATGACCGCATCCTTGGAAAAAATTCCTTTGTTGGAATTTTAGGCCTACTTCTTTGCAGCTCGGGCTACGGGCTCAAAGGAGAGAAAACAACCCACCCCTCTTAACAAGAATTAATGTTAACACGTGTCACAGTGGATGATGATGATGATAGCGGAACCTATTGGGACTCGTAGAGGAGGACTGTACGTTGTGACCGGACAATCAATTTAGGCATTAGCTCATGATGCAACTAGCTCCAGAAAATTGTGGCACGGAAGACTTGGACATCTTCATTACAAAGCACTTCCAGATTTTCATAATATGGTATGTGGCATGCCCTCTATTTCTCTTAGTAAAAATCAAATTTGTAAAGGATGCATGCTAGGTAAAAATATAAAGAAATCATTTCCTAGCAGTGACATCAGAGCTCAGGGCATATTAGATCTAGTTCATTCTGATGTATGTGGTCCCATGTCATCTCCCTCACTCAGTGGTTGTTTGTATTATGTCATTTTTATTGAAGACTACTCAAGAAAATGTTGGATCTATTTCCTTAATGCAAAAAGTGACACATTTGATAAGTTCAAAGAGTGTAAAGTCTTTATTAAAAAGTAGACAGGGAAACACATCAGAACCCTTAGAACAAACAATGGAGGAGAGTTTGAATCTCTTTAGTTCGAGGATTTCTGCAAGGAAGCAAGAATCAAGAGATAGTTGACTGTGCCATATAACCCTCAACAAAATGGTGTTGCTGAGAGGAAAAACAGGACAATTTGTGAGGCAGCAAAAGCCATGATGTTTGACCAGGATCTGCCAAATTTTTTATGGGAAGAAGCAGTTCATCTAGCTTAACCCTCTTCTAAAAGTAAATAGGCAGATGATCAGAGGGAGGAACCTCATGAAGGGCCAAGTGATGAGCCCTTAGAACCTGCTAAAAATTTGGAAAGAACTCTTGAAGAACCTCCAGCCAAAAGGAATCCAAGATGGCTTAAATAAATAGTGCAGGAAGTAGAAAAGATAGTTGCTCCCAAAGGAACTTTCAGGGAAAGTAAGAGGCCTCCAGGTTTGGAGGCTATGTTGCATTGATGGACAACATCAATGATGTTGAACCTTCTTCATTTGAAGAAGAATATAAATTACAAGTATGGAAGGATGCCATGCTTGAGGAACATAGGTTTATTCTAAAGAACAATGTCTGGGACATTGTGCCAAGGCCAAAGGACAAATCAGTGGTCTCTTCCAAATGGATCTATAATATCAAACATGCAGCTGATGGGAGTGTGGAAAAATTCAAAGCAATATTTGTAGCCAGAGGCTTCACTCAAAAAGAAGGAATTGACTACGACGAGACTTTTTCCCCTCTAGTCAAGTATACCTCCATTCGAGTTATTATTGCATTAGCTTCATTTCTTGGTTGGAAGTTACATCAGATGGATGTAAAAACAACATTTTTTAATGGAAATATTGAACATGAGGTCTTTGTGGAACAAGCAGATCATTTTTTATTACATAACAAAGACACTCATGTATGCAAGCTAAGGAAGGCCTTATATGGTCTTAAGAAGGCTCCCAGAGTTTGGTATGACAGGATTGATGGCTTTCAGAAAAGTGATGTTGATGCGAATTTGTACTTCAAGGTAATAGAGAACCAACCTGTTATACTAATCCTGTATGTTGATGATATCTTTCTGACAAGAGATAAAGGGCTAATAGCCTGGTGTAAGAGGGATTTAATCTTAGAATTCGAGATGAAATACTTAGGCTTAATGCATTACTTCCTAGGGTTGGAAGTGTGGCAAAGACAAGGCGAGTTGATTATGGCACAAGGTAAATACACAGTGGATGTGTTAAAGAGGTTTGGTATGATGGATTGTAAATCCATGTCTACTCCGATGATTACCAACCTGAGAAAACTGCATGATTCTGATATAGGCTCATATTTGGTGGATCCCACCATGTATAGGCAGTTGATTGGATCATTGATGTATATGATCCACACCAGGCTAGATATATGCTATGTAGTGATTGCAATGAGTCAGTTCATGGCTGAACCAAGATAGAGACACTAGGTGGCAGCAAAGCACATCTTGAGATATCTAAGAGGGACCATTACTTATGGTCTGAGATATACATCCAGTGGTGGTCTATTTATGCATGGGTATGCATATGTTAACTGGGAAGGAAGCTTAGTGGATCGGAAGAGTACTTATGGATACTACTTCAGTTTAGAATCCTCTATGATCTCTTGGTCAAGCAGGAAATAGGGATCCATTGCACAGAGTACAGTAGAGGTTGAGTACATTGCAACAAGTGATGCTAGCAAGGAAGCAGTATGGCTCAAAAAATTGGTTTCTTGAATGTTTGGTGACAAGATCGAGATGACGATGGTTCACTGTGATAATCAAAGTTTCATAAAACTCACAGAGAACCCGGTATTTCATGACAGTTCAAAACATATTGACATGAAGTATGACTACATTCGAGACTTGGTTCAGAGAAAAATTGTAAAGCTACAGTACATAGCCACGAGCAAGCGGGTAGTTGATATCCTGACCAAGCCATTACCATTGAGATAGTTTGTGTAGATGAGAGGCAAGCTTGGTGTGGCTGAGAATGACTCCCTCACTGAGAGGGAGTGTTAAATTTGGTAGAATCGACAATCATTCTCCAATGAGAGGCCATATGGACCACCATAAGGCTAGCCAAGGAGATTTGGAGAATCAATAGGTCTTGTGATGTATTGACAAAATCCAAGGGGAACGTACAACCTCTATGAGTGAAACAAAAAGTTAGGATAAACGAGATACTATATCATCTTGTGAGTCAAGATGTAAGTCTAATGAAAAAGAAAGGGGGACCATACAACCTCCGTGAGCATAGACAATCTAGTACAAAATTCAATGGGAACATACAACCTCTGTGAGCATAGACGAACTAGTGCAAAAGTCAAGGGGAATGTACAACCTTTGTGAGCCTAGTCAAGCCTTGTGAGCCATGAGAAAAAGTCAAGGCATCTAGAAGAAGTTAGGTTGAACATAAAATTCCTATGAGCTAGAAACAAATAATCTTCCTGATATTACAAATGACGTAAATGCATTGATCTAGTGCGTTGGCACGTGTAACACCATCCATCATGAAGAAATTTGAATTTCCATGTATAAGAGTCAAGTTGAATGAGTTGTTAAACTCAAGTTGTAAAAGGTCAAGTTGTATAAGTTGCATAGTTGCATAGTTGCACAAAGTTGCATAAAGTTTCATAAGTTGCACAGTTGCATAAAGTTGCATAAAGTTGCATAAGTTGCACAATTGCATAAAGTTGTGTAGGTTGCATAAAGTTGCATAGTTGCATGTTGTTAAATTTGGCAGCATCAAAAGTCATTCTCCAATGAGAGGCCAAATGGGCCACCCTGAGGCTATCCAGGGAGATTTGGAGAATCAACCAGTCTTGTGAGGTATTGACAAAAGCCAGGGGAAACGTATAACCTCTGTGAGTGAAACCAAAAGTCAAGACGAACAAGATGTTATGTAAGTCTAATGCAAAATTCAAGGGAAATGTACAACCTCTGTGAGCATAGACATTCTAGTGAAAAAGTCTGGGGGATCGTACAACCTCTGTGAGCATAGATAGACTAGTGCAAAATTCAGGGGGAACGTACAACCTCTGTGAGCCTAGTCAAGCCTTGTGAGCCATGAGCAAAAGTCAAGGCATCTAGCAAAAGTTAGGTTGAATATAAATTCCTATGATTTAGAAACAAACGACATTCCTAATATTTCAAATGATATAAATGTATTGATCTAGTGCATTGGCACGTGTAACATTATCCACCATGAAGAGAATTTTAAATTGCAATGAAAAGAGTCGAGTTGTAGAAGTCAAAGTTGCATGTCTAGGTCAAATTCAAAATTGTTAATTTGTCACATGTTGCATGTTGCATGCATGCATGACATGTGCATGCTAAGTTAGTATGCATGCATGCCAAGTCAAGGGTGAGTTGTAACTGAAGTCTAAAGTCTAGTTCTATTTTCGAACTAAAGTGTTAAGCTGAGTTATGTCAAGCATGCCTTCTTACATCTAATTTGAGCCCTCTCCTCTCCTCTTATTCATTCCTTTATAAAAAAAGGTTGACCCCCTCTCCTCTACACAATTGATATGCAAGGTAAAGGTGAAGATAGAGGTAGAATTGCAACTTCTAAATAGAGGCGCATATCAGTCCCATAGAGGCAACTATACAGTCACTAAACAAGACAACATATCAATCACTACACAGGACAACATATCAGTCCTATTCAGGACAACATATCAGTCCTATAAAGGACATCATATCAGTCAATAACAAGACAACTTATCAATCAACAACAGAGCATCTTATCAGTCAAGAACAGGAAAAAATATCAATCAAGAAAAGGCAATGTATATCCCTGGTAAGAAAGGTTGCATATTAGTTCATAAAAGGGCATCAAAGTAACACCCATGAAACGCTTAGTCTATTCTACAATGTTGGTCGATAACCATAAATTATATCAACAAAGCCTCTCACCTTCTACAAGGTCTTTTCAGTCTAGTCTAAGTCATCTTGGCAAGCTCTTTAAGAGCAGAGTATTCATGGTAGATATTTGTAAGTGATCTTACATTATTAATGCAATAAAGGAATATTGTTTGTTGGGATTTTTCTCCATGTACAGGGTTTCCCCAAGGTATATGTGTTGTTGATGTGCATGCTTACATATCTACATGGTTACTGTTATTCAGTTATGATTATGTATTGTTGAAAGGTATTAAGTTGGAATCAAAGTGTTGAAAAATAAAAGAAATAATCCACATAAGGAATCAAGCTCCATAATTTAACACATGTTGCATGCATGCATGCATGACATGTGCATACTGAGTTAGTTCACATGCATTGTCAAGTCAAGGGTGAATTATAACTAAAGTCTCAATTCTAGTTCTAAATTCAAACTAAGTGAAGTCTCTTGTCTAAGATCTATTTCAAGATGAGGTCGAAGCATGCAAACAAACTTCTAATTCGAGCCCTCGCCCTCCTCCTCTCCACTCCTTTATAAGCAAAGGTTGAACCTCATTCTTGTGAAAAATCCAGGTCCTATTAGCTTGCCTTATTGGTCTGTCTTTGACCAAGGAAAGGCTCTAAGTTTCAACTACAAGTGAAAGTATTTTCTATTGTTTTATAATAGCCAACAATCCAAAGTTATCTTGCTGATTTGTTACGGTTATGTTCTCAATTTGGGTGCTCTAGCATGTCATTTTTGTCACAGAAAATTAGTACATGCAACTCAAATAAACATAACACACCTAACACATCATTTAATACTGAAAATAAACAGATCTAAGAAACTAATACATGCATTTGTAGACATAGGTATTTTTGGTCAACATGACCCTGGATAAAACCCCCCGGGGGGAAAACAGTTTGGAATATGTATGTATATATGAGGAAAGAATAATAAGGGTTATAGTAAACACAATACAAGATATAACCTGATACAATAGAAACTCCAACTGAGCTGATATACAAGCTCAAATCCAACAAATGCGCCCCAGAATGGTGTGCCCCTCATGCAAACTGCCAGAACCACTGAATCTGCTCCAACTACCAACTGTGGGCTCAGATCTGGAAACCATACCACAACAATGAATCTATGTTGAATGGAAACCTTCTGCAACTGATATCACTTCAATCTGATGACTAGATATCCTACCAAGCACGAATCAATCTCCTCAGCTAATGCACCCCTCTCAGAAGTAGAATAGCTCCAGTAAATAATCAAGGCAAGAATATCCAAGCCTCCATGAATGAAAGAAAGAGACCTACCTCAAGAATCCTCACAAAACTAACCTCATCTCAATTCTCTAAGAGATCCTCTCTCAACAAGCAAAAGACCAAATGAAGAATTCCCCCCTCCTTTACCCTTTGCACCCCTCTCTGACATCCAAAAGGAAACCTAGAGTATGAATGGTGGAGATCATCTCATCTCCCATCTAATAAATGGTTGAGATCTCCCCATTCATATCTAAATCATAAACCCACTTTGGGTTTAGTTTCCTATGTCAACTTTATATCTCCAAATTCACCCCTTTGTGCATTAATAGTCACTTTAGGCCAAAAGTGACCAAATTTCACTTTATCCAAAGTCAAAGTGAAATTAGACAAAAGTACAAGGTACAAAGTGTAATTGCATTCCTACATGTGCTAAGGAGGTCATAAGCACATGGGGAACACCTCCCAAGGTACAAATTGTAACACTCCCTCTTACTGAGGAAGGTGTTCCTCACCAAGCCCATCTTGTCTCTGAAGAAGACATGCTTGCCCCGTGGCAGGGCCTTGGTGAGAATATCTGCTACCTGGTCATTTGTAGATATATACTGCAACTGAATTGCCCCTCTCTGAACCCAGTTATGAATGAAGTGGTACCTAATCTCAATATGCTTCGACCAATCATGAAACACTGGATTCTCAGAGAGTTTTATGCAACTTTGATTATCACAGTGAATGACATTCGGTGACATCTCCTGACCAAATAACCCAACCAACATATTACAAAGCCAAATGGCCTCGCAACTGGCCTGACTGGCTGCCATATACTCTGCCTCAGCCAAACTCAAAGCAACTGACTTTTGCTTCTAGCTGAACCAGGAAACAAGTCCTGACCCCAAACAGAAGCAACACCCTAAGGTGCTTTTCCTGTCAGCAGCACATCCTTCCCAGTCTGAATCTGTATAGCCAACCAAACTGACTCCATCTCCTCGGACATAGTCTAGGCCATATTCCATTGTCTCAGCAATATATCTCAAGACGTGTTTTACCCCAACCATGTGAACACTCCTCGGCTCAATCATGTACTGACTGAGCGTGTTCAAGACAAAACATATATCTGGTCTAGTGTTAACCAAATACATGAGTGAACCGATCAACTGCCTGTATACTGTGGCATCCACCAACTGACTATCTAAAGCACTAAGCTTCTTCTAGTTGGTGATCATAGGTGTAGACATGGTTCTGCAGTCCTCCATATGAAACTTGCTCAAAATATCTACTGCATACTTCCCCTTCCCGAGAAATATGTGACCCTCCTCCTGCCATACCTCCATACCTAGAAAGTAGTGCATCAATCCGATATCACTCATCTCAAACTTTGATGCAAGTCCCAACTTGCACTCAGCTATGAGATCCTCAGCTCCAGTAATGAATAGATCATCCACATACAAAATGAGAATGAGCGTGTCCTCACCCCTAATAATGAAATAGAGGTTTGGATCAACATCGCTCTTCCCGAATCCCATCATAAGAAAATAAGTATCAATCTGTGAATACCAAGATCATGGAGCTTGCTTCAGTCCATATAGTTCCTTCCTCAGAAGACACATGTGAATCTCCCTGTCACTCACCTCAAAATCCTATGGATGCTCTATGTACATCTCCTCCTCAATAAATACATTCAGAAATGCGGTTTTCAAATCCATCTGGTGAATGTGCCAACCCATCTCTGTTGCTATGACAATGATAGTCCTGATAGAAGTGTATCTCACAATTGGTGTGAAATTCTCGTCATAGTCGACTCCCTCAATCTGTGGGAAGCCTTGTGCCACAAAATGGGCCTTGTGTTTCTCCACGCTGCCATCTGCAGCAATCTTGGTCTTGTACAACCACCTGGAAGTCACACCTGACTTCCCCACTGGCCTTGGAACCACATCCCAGGCATCATTGCACACAATGGATTCATACTACTTGTTGACCGCCTCTCCAACTAGGGGGTCAACTCCATGTACCATGAAGATATGCATCAACAGATGCAAACATGTCGAAGACTAATTGGTTATACAGGGCATTTTTTGTGCTCCAGCACATAGTTTTGTAAGCGGGATTACCGCACACCTGCGTGGGTTTATAGTGTAATAGGTCTACATGGATCATGTTAGGTCCGTTGCCTTAGGGTTTCTTCATTAGGAGAGTCCCTTTCACTGAGTGTTTTTTATCCTCATGAGGCTAATGTGGCCTAACCAATCAAGTTAATCTCCCTTTAGTTTTTCACTCCCACCCAATAAATCCTCCAAAGTGGTGAAAGGAATTCTAGTGAAGTCATTCCTAGGTATATAGTGTTTAGGAATGTTGTAGATGACCATGTAAGACAACACACAAAATTTCGCAGAATTCCGCCAAGTATATATAGGTTTTTTTTAAGGTTCTGAATTAATTAATTAATTAATTAATTCTAGGTATTTAATGTAAAACTTAGGTCCCGAGATTTTTTATAGGGGTATTTGTAATAAAAATAAAGCTAATGAGACCCCCTAAACATGTGGACCAAGTTTCAACTCAGTCGGACAATTTTTGTTAGGTTGTTTGTCCACTTAGGAAAAAAAAAATTTCCGGAAAATGGCGATTTTAATTGCCAAACCCAGGACATGGGAAAATGTCATTTTTGTAATAATGGACCAAATAAAGTGAAGTAAGTGGCATTAATTATGAGAGGGACCCCACCTAACCCATCCTAAACCTTTATTTACCCTTTACCCACTCATTCAATTAAATTTTAATTTAATTCCCCTTTGGATGGTACGTCTCCCCTCCCACGTAATAGTTTGAAACTCTTTTAAATTGGAGTGTGGGTCCCTTCCTCATCTCATGCACCTTTCCTCTCCTATCCATCCACGTCACCTTGGGATTTTGGACTCCAAATTCCAATCCGTACACCCTCACGTACTCACACTCCATCTCATGCACTCACTTAAACTCACGCTCTATTTTGGTAAGTTATGTTTTAGTTCTTGCATAAATTAGAAACTCCTTTAATTTGAAGTGTCTCTCCCTCCCTCCACCTCTCATGTGCCTCCTAGGCGTGTGATCCTCACATCCCTCCACATTCTTATCCAAACCTCACGCACTACCTCTTTTAAACTCATGCTTTGTCTTGGAAAGAATGGGTAAGAGCTCATGTGAAGATGGAAACATCTTCAATCAAATCAATCAACTCCTCCTTCAAAGCTTACGTGGGTCTCATTTTGGCCATTCTCTTACCCTTTCCTTGCTTCATCCTCTCCACTTCACCTTCTTTCCATTTCCCCTTACCCTAAAAGCTCACTCTTTCATTGGTTTGAGTTTCCTCATGAATTTAGATCTTGACATTTGTCAATGATCTGAGAGGGGTCTCCTTGGTTTCTTTGCTATTTAAGAAACCTCTCTCTCACTCTTTCTTTACCTTTCATTATTTAATTGTTATTCTACTATTTTCTCACCATCCCATTCTCTCTCTCTCATTATTATTGTCACATTCCTTCATTGGTGTTGCTCTTGAAGAACTTGTAGCAATTAGTTGCTACAATTTCTTCCATTTGGATAATAAAAAGGAATGCTTTGGAGGATTCAAAGATCTCAAGATTTGTCTGGGCTCTTTACATGCATATGAGGTGAAATAATTTGGTTTTAAATATTTGTGTGATTATAGGTAGATTGTTGGGTAAATTAGTTTACTTAACTAAGTTTAGTGATTGTAGAATTGCTATCTTATTTGATCTGCATTTACCAATGATTGAAATTAATTTTGATTATTAATATATGCCATCATTATCTATTTTCGTCTCACATTATGTTTAATCTTTGCAGGACACTTTAAGGAGAGGATATTGGGATAAGTCCAAGCACGGATTTTCCCTTACTTCTCACTTACACTCCAAATTATTTCTGATATTATTCACCTTCTTTCATTCTTGATTTTAGTAGTTAATCTGTTTAGATAGGTCACCTAAAATCATATAATTTTTTGGCATTTGTGTGCAAGGAACTTCTGCCTAAAAAACATAAATTCCATAACTTTCTCAAGTGTATTGCAGCTCAAATCTGCAAGCAATATCTTGCTGATTTTTGTAGATTATCGCCAAGAAAAGAGGGCATGCTGCCCAAATTACACACACAACACACCCTCCAACGACTCCTTTCACTATGGTAACGTTTTCTTCTTCCCGGTCTACTCTAAATCATTGTAAAAGAAAGCCCAAGGAGTTGTACCCAAGTGGCTTACAGTTCCTTTATTTCTAAGTCTTTACTTTGCATGCGTTAGTTAGATTTCTTTTCTGTCTTTCAGTTCATAGCTTAGCTAGTTTAATCATTGATATTTACATGCATGCTTAAAGGAAACATTATCTAGAGTAGATCCAACATAACTAATTAGCTTAGAGCCCGTGGAGGCATCATGGTTTTCTTTTTCTATTCTTCATTCAATAATCTTTGTGTGCAATCTCTAATTGTTAAATCTTAATCTAACACACATGCATCAAATAACTAGTTAAATAATATTTCATTTCATTCATTTACTTCACATGCAATAATCGCTCTTAGATTTATATTTTAACACATGCATGCAAGTATTCTCCAAGTGATAATTAATCATTTTTAATTTCCGCAAGTTATATGTTTTGCTTCAAGTTTCATATGCAATCTAATCTTTTATAAGTGAATTTAACTTGTGATCTTTTGTTTCAAAGGCTTCAGCCTTCACATCAGTTTTTAGATCTTAGTTCACAAGCATTTTAGTTCTTACATTTACATGCAATAATTCAACACTTAAGAACTAAATCTGCAATTTCATTGTTGAGAGTTCACACTCGTCTTCAGTATTTTGGCAATCCTTTGTTGAGCAAGCTACAAGAACTCAATCACACTTCACAATATTTATATCATAGGTCTAAAATAAACTAATTAGACTTAATAGGACACCATAACTCACCATCTTCGCTATTCAAAATGGGGTTTTGAGGAAAGCCACGAAAATTTTTCCGGAGTACTCGGCCTTAGGGTTGACCTGTGAAGATAGGGTAGGCCTCATTGCCTCACCTATTGAGCATCCAAAAACCACTTGGTAATAGGGGGAGGATCGTTTTTGGGTTGACACCTAGATAGGACTAAAATTAATCTCACACTTAAGCACTTAATATTATTTTCAATCTACAACATCAGCAATACAATTACACACTTGCAAGCTCTCTTATCTCACTATATTTCAATTTACATTCATATGCAAGCTATCTTTGATGTGTTGTAGAAATAATATCTAAGTGGTTAAATATTTCATTTGGAGTATTTGGTTTTCCACGTTTTTCATCTATCCTTAATCCCTGTATCTGTGGTGTGATCCTTCAAGAAGTGTGCATCCACCTGGAGGCATTCTCTTGACTGGGTCTTGAGTGCTTTGTGTCTCTTGGCCATTGAAAAGAATTCCAACGAAAGTCTATCTGTTGTGAGCATGCTTGGCTTGATGTGTTGATGGTTGTTCATCTTTGAATATCTCCTTTCCTACACATTTCAAGCACTTGTTAATATTTTGTGTCTAGTCTTAATCTGTATATCTTAGATATTATTTTGTATCGAATTGTATCTATCTCTTTGTAATCTTTTGTAACTTGTAATTATCTTGTAATGAATATCCCCCTAACTTAGTTGACCCCATTGCCCAATCTTAGGAACTAGTCTTAGTTTCCCTAGGAAAAGGTTTGACTCTCATACTTAGATAGTTGCATCTTGCATTTTTTGATTGACATCTTAGGCTAGATTCCCCTTAACCTTTTAACCAATTAAAATCAACTCCTATAACATTAAATTCTTAATCTCATCTAGTAACTAGGGTCTACCCCCCTTGGCTTCCCTAGGAGTTAACCTAGATGGAAGAGGTTCAAGTCAAAGTGACAGTGTGGACTTTGAACCTGTTGTCGTCCTTATACACACTTGCAAACGTGAGCCAAGTCCATCTCACTTAGTGTGTCCTTGGAGGCACAATGCCTAGGTTCAAAACCCATGCTGTCACTTTGATCGGAACCTCTTCCGTCTAGGCTTACTCCTAGGGAAGCCAAAGGGGGTAGACCTTAGTTACTAGATGTGTTAGAGTTAGGTTATAGGAGTTAATTTTAATTTTTTAAGGTTAGAGGGGATTCTAATCCTAAGATTCCAAGGCAACAATGCAAGATGCAAGGGTTATCATGAAAATCAAGCCTTTTCCCTAGGTCAACTAAGACTAGTGCCTAAAGATTGGGCAAGGGGTCAACTATGTTAAAGGGGTTGTTCGTTACAAAAATTTAAGAGCTACTTGAAAAAATTACAAAAGAATAAATCTAATTATAAAATATCATATACAATTACTTACAAGATTTACAATTTAAAGAATGATAGATTACAACAACAAGATAACCAATTATCTATTTGTGTTTGTGCAAGATATCAAAGGATTAAAGCACCATATCAACAATTCATAAAAATTATGAGATCATCATCAATACATCATCATGATCAATATCAACAACAAACTAAGAATATTTAGAAGGCTTAGCACAAATGTTGTTAAGATTATCAAAGATGATCTACACTCTTAATTATTAAACCCCCCAAGTATTCTATTAGGTGTGATATAGGGTTTAATTATTAGGCTTTCTTAAGATTTATCAAATTTTTAATTATCTTTCACCGAAGCCTCCTCCTCCTATTTCCAAATAACTGTTGGATGCTCAAGATAGTATGGCAACGAGGCCAACCCTAGCAGAACCAGTCAGCCCAAAACAAGAGTACTTCCCAGAGAGGACACACACCTGGTGCACCACGGGGTAGTCCCCTGCCACTACCCTCCGTTGTTTTCCTCAAGCCCTGTTTTAGATGGTGAATATGGTGTTCTAAGGTACCCTAAATAGTCTATTAAGTATATATAATGATTAGGTAGACTTTTAGGTGATTTTCAGAGTGTTTTGAGAGTTTTATGATAGTTTTAATGAGTGATTTAGTGACTTGGCCGAAACTCACTTTGGCCTTAAATTTGTGTTGTTTAAACTCATGAATTTAAAGGCATTAACACATATATTCTATGTGAGCCCAATTTATTAGATGCACAATTATATATCTTGTAAAAAAGAATAACAAATGAGGGCAAGGACAACTTGCCAAGCAGTAGATTAACCACACTTATACCACATATGAGAGCATTAAGAATGAAGGCATTAAGTGTGTACAAGAGAGAAAGATGTGTTTCTTACTTAACCACTTAGAAACAAGTTACTTTAATCATATGGCCAATAACATCAATGATATATGCAATGAATAAATAAACCATCAAATTCTAGAGCATTACAACATTCAAGATTTAAGATCTAAGCATGAGCATAGAGAAAATCACTTGAAATAACTTAACATGCATGAGATCTACTTTAGTTGATTAAGAGGACCAATAGGCTTATGCTAAGTAGTTATTAGGTTTTTTATCTAGATCTATAACATAAATATAAAAACATTAAGCACTTAGATCTATAACACATTGAAGATTAACCTAACCTCTTGGGGTATTCCTCTCCCAACTAGGTAGGTGATTAGTTATCTTGTTTAGATATTGATGATGTGTATAGAAGCAAGCAACACAAGAGAAAGCAAGAAGATAGAGAATAACAAGAAAGAAAACTAGCAACCCAAATACCTCACATCCTAGGTTGATAAGGTTCCCTCCACCTTCTAAACCCCACGTCCAAGCTGTAAGAGAACTCAAAAAGAAAAGAAAGGAAACAAACGAACTATATCTAGCCTTCCCAAAGCCTCATGTTTCCATCCTTATACACACTTGCAAATGTGAGCTAAGTCCAACTCACTTAGTGTGTCCTTGGAGGCACAATGCCTAGGTTCACAACCCACACTGTCACTTTGATCAGAACCTCTTCCGTCTAGGCTCACTCCTCGGAAAGCCAAAGGGGGTAGACCTTAGTTACTAGATGTGTTAGAGTTAAGTTCTAGGAGTTAATTTTAATTTGTTAAGGTTAGAGGGGATTCTAATCCTAATATGCTAAGGAAACCATGCAAGATGCAAGGGTTAGCATGAAAAACAAGCCTTTTCCCTAGGTCAACTAAGACTAGTGCCTAGAAATTGGGCAAGGGGTCAACTATGTTCAAGGGTTGTTCGTTACAAAAGATTACAAATTACTTACAATTTTACAAAAAAATAAATTAAGCCAACGAAAGAATACCATATACAATTATTTACAATAAAGAATGCTAGGATACAAATTATACAAAGAAAGCTAACCACGTTTTACTTCTATGTATGCAGGATACAAAAGACTAAAGCATCAAATCACATCACCACATATATGAGATCATCATCAACAAATTATATCATCAACAAATTTAAAAGAGTTAGAATATTCAAGCACAACTGTTATGGATATTATTGAAGATGATCCACACTCTTAATTATTAAATCCCCAGGTATTCTATTAGGTTTGGTCTAGGGTTTAATTATTAGGATTTCCTTAAGATTTATCAAGTTTTAATTAGCTTTCACCAAAGCCTCCTCATCCTATTTCCAAATAACTGTTGGATGCTCAAGATAGTATGGAAACGAGGCCAACCCTAGCAGAACCAGTCAGCCCAAAACAAGAGTACTTCTCGGAGATGACACACACTTGGTGTGCCACGAGGCAGTCCCCTGCCACTACCCTCTGTTGTTTTCCTCAAGCCCCATTTTAGATGGTGAATATGGTGGTCTAAGGTACCCTAAAGTAGTCTATTAAGTGTATATATTGATTAGGTAGAATTTTAGGTGATTATTAGAGTGTTTAGAAGATTTTAAGGAACTTTTTAGGTGCAATTTAGTGATATGGTCGAAACTATTATTAGCTTTATTAGTGTGTTGTCTTAAGCTTTAAACAATTTAGTATATCAACACATGTAAGGAAAATAAAGAGATGGCTGAAAAGAGAGATTATCACATGCACAACAAGAGCTTGCTATGAAACAAGTGCACTAGGGCAAGAACAACTTGCCTTCTGTTGGAGCCTCCTTTTTCAGTCTCTTCAAATTTTAATTTTTAATTCTTGAAAACTGAAAGTTGGTCTTTACCTTTATTTTATCTTCACCGAAAATCTCAGAAGTCTCATCACGCGAAGTAACGATGATCATTATACTCTTAAGGAAAGACTTTTTAATCGACTAAATGAGTTTTCACTTTATATACCTCGGGATATTGCGCTTCGTGAATTACAAATCACATGGTTTACAAGCCTTGATCCACGAAGTCGCGAAACGACCTTAAAAGTTTACCCAAGATCAACGCCTAGAGTAAGATCCTTTAAACCATAGTTAAGCATCGTCGAGATTTCACAATTTTGGCATTCTCTCTCCCAAAAAACCTTACCTCTGTATCCCCAATGTGTGAAGTTGCGATATACTTTCAAAAGTTACCCGGGTTAACGCCAGGGGTGAGTTACTTTAAACTGTAGCTAAGCATCGTCGGGATTTCGCAATTTTGACATTCGCTCTCCTAAAAAACCTTACCTCTGTATCCCCTATGTGAAAAGTTGCGATATACTTTCAAAAGTTACCCGGGTTAACGCCAGGGGTGATTTACTTTAAAACATAGTTAAGCATCATCGAGATTTCACAATTTCAGCATTTGCTCTCCCAAAAAACCTTACCTCTGTATCCTCGATGTGCGAAGTTGCGATATACTTTCAAAAGTTACCTGGGTTAATGCCAGGGGTGAGTTACTTTAAACCATAGTTAAGCATCGTTGAGATTTCGCAATTTCAACATTTTCTCTCTTAAAAAACCTTACCTATGTATCCTCGATGTGCGAAATTGTGAAATACTTTCAAAATTGATTAATTAAGCTCTTAATCCAGATCATATTTACGCTTAACCAAATCACGTCATCGCGATCTCGGGTTTTAAGAGGTCGAACGATAGGGGTGAAAACTCCCTATATAGCGAACGCCGAAAAGGGGTAATTAAAGGTTAAATAAAGCTTAGTTAAAAGAGTTAAGCCAAATAAATCAGCGCATTAATGCGAGTTTTAAACACGCACAGTCTATGGACAAATTTAAATGTTTTTTGCACCATTTTATGTCCCGAGTCGTCAAAAAATTATGGCATTTATTTTGAAATAAGGTGAAATGACAGATAAAGATATTGCTTTTACTACTAAAATCTTTCCCAAAAAAACAATTTGACCGTTTTGTTTGTAAGGATGTCGGGGTTTTAAATACTCGAAATATAGAGTTCTTTTTCTCACTGTTTTCAGAATTTCATTCTATCTTGTGCAAAAGAAGTTTTTTTCGTCAGGCTAATTTCTGTATGTATACACATTTTTACTGCAGAAGAGCTAAGTTAGAATCCTCTGCCATGGCCCCATGAAAAGAATCCAAGGCAATTGTTGAGAGTTCTGGGCAAGGCTCAGATAATGTTTTTGATACTTCACCCCGAAGTGTTGATTCTATTAATACCTGGTCATATGTCTCAGAGGTTCTGCAGTCCGAATTGGTGAACTATTTAGACGATTCTAGCGACAATGAAAAGGATGACTTGGTCACCAAATACAAGATCGTCTTCCAAGTAGAGATGCATAAAGTAGCAGCTAGGCCACATCTTCTTCCTTACTATGATATGATCTGATGGGCGCTAGATCATGTAGATATCCCGACCAGAACCATCATTAGCGAGTAGAAGGTCACTATTGGGACCTTTAGACCAGAACACTTGCAGGTGATGTACAAATTGTCATCCATGTCGAACTTCACATAAAATGCTGAGTTTCTGGAGGGTTTTAAACAGAAGGAATGTGAGCAATACGGAACAAGCTTATCTGATTTTATCAAGGATTGGGTCTCACACCCTGTGAAGTTCAAGGCAGATAGTAACAGATTTTATTCCATTTCTTCCTTGGAACCATAGTTCAAATACATAGCAATGATGAACTGCATATTGTATGGGAGGGAAGACACCACACATTTCTTCCTCTCGTGGGTGCCCCTGATTCACAAAGTCACCAAAGGCTATTCTTTCGATTGGGACAGATTGTTGTCAGATAGTCTATCCAGTTGGATTACAGAATATCGGACGCAAAAGGCGAATGGGAAGGCTACCTCATTCTTTATGTCTGCATACATCATGGATGCCATTTGTTTCATGATGCCTTTTCCCTTGATGAGCTAGAGACGGACTCCATCTGATGCTAACCCCATCCATGTCTACCATTCAAAGCTTTGGGAGAATAAGGCAGTAGACTTCGTATACGAAATCTTCAAATGGGTAATGGTACCAATGCATGTCACCATATTCGGTAATCCACTGCCCAGGACCTCGAACGAACCCGATGACCACAGAGGTGTAGCAAATGAAAGTCGAGGGCTCCAAAGATTCAACACCCAACCAAAAAGAACATCAATAAAATAAAGAACAAATTGGTGGCCCAAAATGAGAAGTCAAGACTGCCAATCCTCCAAAGAAGCCAACCTCGGTTGTTACTCCGGGGAAATCGTCTAAGAAAATCGACAATCCCATCGCTTATGTTACCCCCCTGCAGTCCATGAAGGGAATCCCGGAGGCAGGTTGGATTTTCGGCCAGGAATTAACGCCCATAACTATGGAAGAGCTTCCTCCGAATGAATTCTTCTTCGAGAAGAAGAGAAAGGTTGTTGTGAAACAAGAACTCAAACAGAAGCAGGCACAACAACCAAGAAATTTAAAATATTAGCTGATGGGAGAGCTATGAAAAAAGAGGAGTTTGCAACAGAAATAGCAGGGACATTGGGAGCTTTTGCTATAGAAAACCAATATTCAGTCAGGTCCTTAAAGGATCAATTGAAGCGAAAAAATCACTTGATCAAAACATTAGAGGCTAAACTAGCCACGACAGAGGCAGCTGCCAAAGATCAGGAGAATACAGGTATAGAGCAAGCTAGAGTAGCTGATCAAAAGGAAATCGAGCAGCTCAAAGCCAATATCGAATAGACACAGCTGATGGATCATACTAGTAAACTACATATAGGCCAGCAAGGGGAACTGATAGGGCAGCTACAGGCCAAATTGGACTTCGCCAAAAGCCAGGTAATCGATATCGGGATATTTCAATCCCAAGCTATAGAAATCAGAAGAAGAGTGTCAGTAGCTTAGCAAGGTTTACTTGCTAAGGTGGAGATTATTAAAAACAACTGCCTACTCATTGATCAAGTACTGGAGAATCTCTCTCTCAAAGAAAAAGAAGCTGGGGCGGCTTGGGTTGCTTTCCAAGAGGCTCTCATAGCCACAACAAAAAGGAAAATAGGCAGTAGTTCCAGGTTTTCCATCCCAGAACAGACCCAAGGTAATGTCTTACTGAAAGAATGGGAGCGTAACATATCCAAAGGCAGACAACAAGTGAAAGAGGCAAGAAGATCCTATGAAGAGACTTTCAGCTTCAGAGATGGGAGTTTGTTGGGTCTCGATAGCGAAAGCAACATTGAGACACTGGGCTGAATCGACATATCCAAGCATTTGCTAAATATCAATGAGAATGAAGAAAAAGAGTTGGCTAAAATATCGCAAATAACCCAAACGGACATAGTCCAGATAGATAAATGGCTAATTAAACCGAGTGTACAATTATGTTCCATCAACGCCAAAGACTGACAGGTGGAAGAAAAGTTGCCACAATTGGTGAAATATTGTTATACTTTTGAGGATAATAATCAAGAAGAACCTTCCAAGTTGATATCCCAGCTAGTGGAGAAGTGCGTCACCTGCACCGAGCATGCGAAAGGATTGATTTTTGGTATCAAATAAGGGCAGGGACAAGAAATTGAAACATTTAATCTCCTTTTTGTTGTAACCGAAAATATTTGGAATGATTGAGATTCCAACATATAGAAATTTGTATAAATATACACATTGAAGAAAGAACAGGGGCTGGACCTATTTAGGTCGATTGTAATAGAGACTATCTTTTTTGGAATATTAATACAAGCAATCTGAAGACTCCTGATTCCATCAAGACCGTGTTATGAGTTTGTTTCTTTTGTGATTTCATGTTCATTTTCATTTCGTATATATATGTTTGATGAATGTTTCACTACAATTTAGTAAAACCTCTACTGTGGTGATTAATTTTAAATCGTCTATATCATTTACAAATTTTCCTCTTTATCCGCTATTAGCAGGTACAGGACCTGTTAATTCTTTAGATTTTCATATTTTATACATTCGTCAGATTTCTTCTCATCTTTTTTCTTCTTTTGTTTACAGGGTGAGATTCTCCATTGATAGGAGCCTCCTATTATAGACAACTTAGTGTTTTTCTCACATCTCACACACAATTTATTTAATAGATAACTTAGTTATGGGAAAGGGCCTTTGGTTTGCATTCTATTTTAAAATTGGATCAATTAGTTCTATTTTATACGATCAAATTGAGACAACATCTAAAACTTTGAACTCTCCTTTATTTTTGTTGTTCCTCTATGACTGTCCCCATAGTAAGACAACCTAACATCGAACCCGGTTTATCAGACCAAACACATATCGCTTTGAACCTTTTCGATACTATACTCAAAACAACCACCACCCGGGTAGAACTTGAACATTCATGGGCTGCTATTGAACAGGATATAAACGTCCAGGAACAGTTGGAAGTGAGACAGCGCCAACTTGGAAATCAACCTTAGCTTCCTGTCCCAAAGGTTGATGGTTTTTCCCTTTTTATCCTTCACTCACGTTCAAATGCCTAGACACTGTGATTTCTAAGCCTTAACTACAGACTCTGGAACAACATCTTTTTGGCGTCGTTGTTGGGGATGAAGTTATGAGACCTTTTTCCCTGGGAGAACGACATTTCATGCGAGATTCACCCTTTGATAGTGAACAAAGAGTGAACACTTTCTAAAGGCTTTTATTATTTCTCACTTGGTGACTCCACGTTTGATTAAGCTGGCATCTAGTCGAAGGAATACCAGACAAAACCCAGAGGGTAAATAGACCACGCCCGTTTCTTATCCCAAATTTTTTTTGAAAGCAAGAGGTTCTCTTAAGCCAACTACTGTAGTCTATCAAATTAAGTACCCACAACCCAAGACCAAGAGTTCTTATGAACCTTCAACTTCGTGCAGTCCCCCTTTAGAAACCAACAACCCAACCACAACTTTCTCCGAAGTTAAAAGTGAAATCCATCCGATAACCTCTATTGTACACAAAGGAAAAATCCCTGCAGTGAATTTATCAGCGGTTGATATCCCGTCGACTCTTCAGTTAGATTTCACGACCTCACCGAGTCTCTAAGACTATATTACACACTCCCCTGATTACATCTCTTGCAAATCCGAGGAGCCAAGTCCTCGCATCCCTTGCCACCCATCTTTGGTTTTATCGCCTCATGAAGAAACTAAAGATTCTCTTTTAGTGTTCCAGAACCCCCTTTACAACACACCATTTCCCTATCTAGTAGCACCGATGGCAGTCGTCAGAGGAGGAGGTGGAGGGGTTTTAAGGGGAGGAGGTGGAGGGGCTCCAGGAGGAGGAGTGGGAGGCCAAGGGCCTCCCTCGCCCCCTATATTTTTCTCTAAAGTGGCTGCGAGATATGCACCATTGGTACTGCTTGTCCCTCTTCATGACCTTCCTGAAAATTATATAAAAAATTTACCAAAATTTACAGGGGAGGGAGATTTGACCACAGCAGAACACATAAACTTCTTTGACCAGTTTGTCGATATCCTAGGTCTCGAACACGAAGACGTGTACTCAAGGTTGTTTTCTCAAACTTTCGAAGGACAGGTACGAACCTGGTTACGAAACCTACCCGCAGGATCAATATTATCCTACGATGAACTAGAAGATTCCTTCCTTAGACAATGGGGTGAAAGGAAAGACCACTTGTATTATTTGACTGAGTTCAGATCCTTAAAGAAAAATAATTTGGAAACAGTTATGGAATTTATCCAAATATTTAACAAGTTGTATAATAAGATCCCAGTTGAAGTTAAACCATCCCAACCTACAACGAAAGTAACCTTCGCGGGAGCTTTCGAACCTGATTTTTCCCTTCTCTTAAGAGAAAGGAGAGGAACTACCTTAACCCGAATGCAGGATGATGCCGTGGAAATTAATTCTAACATGGTGGCTTCTGGAAAGTTGAAATCTAAGGTAGAAATGGGAAACTCAGAAGCTAGACATTTTAAGGAACAAGCGGGACCCTCAGGGTCTAATAGATCCACAGATGACAAAATGGATGATATGGATAGAATAATTAAAGAGTTGTCCAATAAGATTTCCAGGATGGAGTTAGATCAATCTAAGGCTGATCCTTTCGTTACGAGGGATTTCAGAAGAAACCCAAATCCTCAAAATCTACAAAGGCAAATAAAAAATGAATATCAGAAAATTCAAACTCCTTTAAAAAATGAAAATTTTATAGGGGGAAATGACCTGCAAGATTTCGGGGATTTGGAAGACGATGTGACAAATTTGGGTGACGATTGCACACAACCTTATGTAACTAAAGAGGACTATGAGAATTCCTTGAACACTCAACAATTGTCAGATAAATATGAGAACGTAGACGATACTAAGGTTTCTGATTATCAAGAAATAACTGATTCTATAATGGATGAGATCGAACCCAGGTACAACCTAAGACCTAAGAACAAGCCTGCACTGACTATTCAACCCAATAAAATTCTCCCTAGAGGTGAAACATACAAACCCGCCTCAAAAGTAACAGAGATATCTAATAACAAAATAAAAGGGGGAGATTCGTTGGATCCCAAAGTGAAGGAGGTTGAGACCCAAACAAAGGAAACCAAGACAGTTGAGGCACATACACCGGTAAGTAAAATCACGAGAAATAAATCAGATCAGACAAGCAAGTTGGAGAAGAAATATTCTGAGGTTTCAACCAGAGAAACAGACAAAAGTAGTGGAGGTTTCAGTTTTGAAAACGAGATAAATAAAATCAAAATACCAATCCCTCTGGTTGAATTAGAAAAGAATCATACATATCAAAAGCAGATAACCAAAGTGATAGGTTGTTCATATCAAGAATGTCACTCTAACGTATTAAACTTGGAAGACGATAAGCCCAATATTACTTTTGGTCCACATTTCAAGGGTTCCAAAGACATTGTTGCTCCTTTTTATATCTCCTTAAATGTGCATGATCGACTGCTACATAACTGCATGCTGGACTCTGGTGCCTCACATAATGTGATGCCCAAAACTATTATGGATAGACTAGGCCTAGAGATCACTAGGCCTTATGGAGACCTATACTCTTTCGACTCGAGAAGAGTTAAGTGCATGGGTATGATAAAAGATTTAGTAGTCACCCTTGCACAAGTCCCTGTCAAAAGCATCCTGATGGATGTAGTTATTGCTGATATACCCCCAAAGTATGGCTTACTGCTATCTAGGTCATGGGGAGCCAAATTTGGGGGATATCTCCAACTTGATATGACTTACGCCATAATTCTCATGTTTGGTGGACAACTTACTCGGTTATATAGGGAAACGAGGTTATCCTACACAGTGAGCGATCCTCAAAACCCTAACACTTTTCCTATTTATATTGCTGACCAAGATCTAGGAAATTGTATTTTGTCTTTCGACGATCATATAAATAACTGTGTAGAAGAGGATTACTTGGATAATAATGAATCAGGAAACATATACAAGAATATGCATACCACTAGGACTTGGAAAAAAAAATTTGACGGTGCCTCGTCATGTGAAGGAGCAGGTGCATGAGTATTTTTTGTGGCACCTGAAAACAAATTTGTTATTCCTTTTTCTTATAGGCTTCAGTGGGATATAGATTATACTAATAACGTATGTGAGTATGAAGCCTTAGTCTTGGGATTGGAAGCTTCCATGAAGTTGAACATAAAGAACTTGGAAGTTTATGGAGATGTCGAGCTAATAGTAAAACAGGTAAATCGACAATACCAGGCCAAGTACCCAAGATTGAGATCTTACAGAAATTGCGCCTGGGATCTCATGGAAAATTTATTTTCATTAGTGAAGGTTCATTTCATCCTGTGGACCAAAAAATAGCAAGTTGATTCACTGGCCAAAGCGACTTCAACCTTCGTACCCCCCACCGCTTCAAAATTGAAGTACCACATAGAGGTAAGGCACAGGCCCTCCATACCCAACAACATACAACACTGGCAGGTTTTCGAAGATGACGAACATATCCGAAAGTTCTTAGAGATGGTAGGTGATTTCTTTGAAACACACATTGACCAGGAGGACCAAAATGACCATACCTGGGTTATGCAGGAGGGAGAAGAGCCTCAGGAGTTCCGAGAAAAAATTGCAAATCATCGCATGCTGGTTCTAAAGAATAATCAAATCCTGAAAGGACTGATCCCCTTGGAGAGACTGTTCGATCAAAATGATATGCCCCTAAAGTCCACTCTGTAACCCCAATCAAAGGAGGTTGAATACTGCAACATAGGGACCAAAGAAGAACCTAGGATGGTAAAAATATCAAAGTACCTTCGTCCTGAGGTAAAAACCAAATATAAATATCTACTCAGATAGTATAAAGATGTTTTCGCTTAGTATTATGAAGAGTTGAGAACTTACGACACCACGGTGATTGAACACAAGATACCCCTGAAGCTTGGTGTCAAACCATTTAGACAAAATCTCAGACAGATCAATCCTATATTATTGCCTGTGGTCGAAAAGGAAGTTAAAAATCTCTTGGATGCAAAAATAATAGTACCTCTGAGATACTCTGATTGGGTAGCAAACCTAGTCCCGGTCAGAAAGAAGAGTGGGGAGATTAGACTGTGTGTCGATTTTAGAAATCTGAATAAGTCTTCCCTCAAAGATAAGTACCCTCTACCCAAGATTGATCATGTTTTAGAAAAGGTAGTTGGGGAAAATAGGATGTTTATGATTGACGAGTTCTCGGGATACAATCAAATCACCGTAAATGAAAACGATAAAGAAAAAATACCCTTCACTACTCCTTGGGGTATGTTTATGTATGATAAGATGCCTTTTGGTATAATGAGTGTAGGTGCCACTTTCCAACGCATTATGGACATCACTTTCATCGGTGAAAGAGACAAGTTCGTAGTCATCTATCTGGATGATCTGATAGTCTTCTCTAAGTCTAACAAAGATCATTTGATACATCTGAAGCAGACATTTGAAAAATGCCATAGGTTTGGTTTATCTTTAAATCCCAAAAAGTATTACTTTGCCATGCAAGAAGGTAAAATCTTGGGCCATATCGTGTCTAGGGATGGAATTAAAATTGATCCTAAGAGGGTTGAAGCGATAGAAACTATAAATATTCCTAGAAATGTAAAAAAAAATCAATCATTCTTAGGAAAAATAATTTTTTTAAGGAGATTTATCCCAAACTTCACTAAAATCGTAAAATTGATCACAGGTATGCTAAAGAAGAACAATGAAGTAAAATGGACAGTATAAGCCAAAGCGTCATTCGCCCATATCAAGAAAGTCATAAGTGAGCCACCTGTGCTAGCAAGCCCTGATTACCTAAAGGAGTTTCTTATTTTCTCATTTTCCTCCGAGACACACTTACTGCAGTGCTCCTCCAGAAAAATGAAGAAGGTTTTGAGCAACCGATAGCCTTCTTTAGAAAGAATCTCAGAGACACAGAAATTAGATACTATGTAATGGAAAAGCAAGTGTACGCTATGGTAAAGGTGTTGAAGGCATTCAAAACCTATGTGCTACACTCTAAGATAATTGCATACGTACCTACCAGTTATGTGAAATATATTTTGGTTCAATCAGACAGTGACAGGAAAAGAGGACAGTGGCTCGCCAAGATTCAGGAATTTGATCTGGAGATCAAACCAACAAGACTGATAAAGGGACAAGGTCTGGCCAAAATATTAGCTGAATCAAATTTCAGAGCCCTCGGTATAAATAGCCTACAGGAATGTGAAAAGGGCGTAGACATAAACGACCTTGATGAGCAAACAAGCGCAATCAAAATCGAAGAGAAGTTTGTCTCATCGGACTGGTACAAAAACATAGTGTCCTACCTGTTGACTTTAAAATGCCTGAGTAACTTATCCCCATCCAAAGCCAGGACATTGAAACTGCATGTGGTCAAGTACTGTATTTCTGAAAGTCATTTGTATTGGAAAGACCCACTTGGCTTCTTGTTGGTCTATTTAGTCGAATCAGAAACAGAAGGGGTCATAAGCGAGTTTCACAAGGGAGTGTGCAGGGGATGTCACGCTTGGAGGGTGACAGCTTATAAGATCCTAAGGGATGGGTATTATTGGCCAAATATTTTTTCAGACGTCAATGCCAAGGTCCGAGCCTATAACCCTTGCCAACTATTTGTGGGCAAACATAAACTCCCAGCGCTACTGTTGGTTCCGATAAAAAAGGAAGCCCCTTTTCAGCAATGGGGAATAGATTTTATAGGGGAGATTAACCCCCATTCTAGCGCCCAACACAAATGGATCTTAATTTCCACAGATTACTTCACTAAATGGGTGGAGGCTATTCCAACCATAAGGGAAATAGATTCGGTGGTAATAGATTTCCTGGAAGACAACATTTTGTCTAGATTCGGCTACCCCCGAAAGATAGTCACAGATAACGCCCAGGGTTTTAAATCTATGGCTATGATCATCTTTTGCCAGAAATATAATATCGTGCTCGGTCATTACATAGCTTATTACCCCCAAGGGAATGGACTAGACAAGTCTTCTAACAAGATTCTGATCAACGTAATCAAAAAAGTGTTGAATGAGAATAAACAATCTTGGCATGTGCATTTAAAATACACTCTATGGGCAAATCGAATAGGCACAAAAAAATCCATCGGCACTTCTCCTTTCCAAATGGTGTATGGGACCAATGTAGTATTACCCATAAACCTAGCGCTCCCCGTAATGAAACTATGGCAAGATGAGAAAGAAGAAACAAATCATGTCACGAGAAGGATAAACCAGCTAATTTAATTCCAATAGCATAGGGTCAAAGTGGACGAAAGGTTACAGAAGTACCAAGATGACATGAAGATGTTGTTCGACCGTAAGGCAAAAGACAGAGAGTTTCTCCCGGGTGATTTGGTCTTGAAGTGGGATGCTAGGAATGAAGACTCGGTGAAACACAGTAAATTTGACCACATCTGGTATGGACCATTTAGAGTTGCAGCTCCCGAAGGAAAGAACTCTTTTCTATTAGAAAATATGGACGGTGAAATCCTTAACGCCCCTGTCAACGGGCGTTATTTAAAACATTATATATATAATTTTCCCCTATACATACCGGTTTGTTTTTCTTTACATTTCATAATATCTTTTTGGTAAGTCTATTTTTAGCACTAATAAATTTGGTCAGTGATTTTGTAGAGACGGAGATACAGATTTTTCAATACATTCAACACTTTTAAAAGATTTGATACTCTTTGTGTTTTTCTCTTACAAGATTCTGACTTGCAGCCAAAATGAGAAAACTAAAATTCATATACCATAAAGTAAATTCGCCAAAAAGGGTGATGGAAAAGGTTTTCATTATTTTAAAAGGAAAACGAGACGGTAAGGTAAAGGTTGGATTTCCTAAAAATTTTGTCCTTAAAAGAAAGAATGTTTTCAAAAGAAATAGGGATGATCTCATAAATATGGCAATTTTTCTTAACTAATTATTAAAATAACAATTCTTTAACCTGGGCCCTAAGGTTTTCATCTACGAAAAAGTAGGAGGTTAAATTAGCCAGAGAAAGTGAAATGTCTCCGAAAAAGGAGTTCCAAGGTCAATTTTAATTTTTGACCCCTATCTTTTAGTCTACAGATCTCTATCCATCACCCTTCTTTCTGTCTTCAGATTTACCTTCTTGAAAATGCCAAGCAACTTTCTGGGTTTGCATACATGGGGAGAAGAAATTACATTTTAACTTTGAAAGTTGTAAAGAAGATTTTGGAAAGTAAGCTGGTCTTCACAACTCCTCAGTCTCTTACTAAACGAAGTCATGCGTAGGTTGATCCTTGCTATTCTAGGTCTTTCAACAGTTTCGAAGGATTGAGGCTTGCTCGAAAGAAGATCCCTAAAATTAATCTTCCCTTTTTTTCCTGTGAGCTAAGGTGTAGTGAAAGTTAAGGAAAGGTTGGTACCGAGTAATCAAAGTAAGTTGACAGGCCTCCAATGAAAATTTTTATACAGATATCATCCCTAATACAAACTGATTGCCCCCACCTCGTGCTCTAAAAAAGAAAATTATAAGACATGTGGTGAAAGGAAATTCAGAAATGATTTCCCCCATCTGGTCCAAAAAGATGATGAAAGGAAATTAAAAAATGATTTCCCTCGTCTCATCATTTAAATGCATAAATATATTTCAAAGTGGTGAAAGGAAATTCAGTAAAAAGGGCTAGATAACTTCACCAAGGTACTAAATAGGCTCACTGGCAATGAAGCAATATCTGAGGTATCTGTAAGGATGTTATACGTGAATCTCACTCTGCTATGGTAACCAATTTTTCCAAAACTGGATCTGCATCCCAATTTCAGACAGGCCTCCCCGATTCAAAACGTGTAACTTTTTTCATTTGATGCAAGCCAGTAGCCACAAGATCTGATGGATTTCCTAGGAATGTTTTGATTATCTTAAGGCAGACCTGAATTCAGTAACGAGAAGGATAAAGTCATGAAAGGGGTTGCAACTAAGTTTAAAGAGTATCTGAGTTTTGAAAATCTTTTCACAAGTAAAAGACGAAATCTCTTTTTCCATCTATATCCTTTTCCTAGGAAAAATTTCCTAGATTAAAGCCATTGACTCCATTTACCCAATACAGACACATAGTCTACTGTTCTTTCAGTCTTGTAGGAAAACAGGATCCCTAGTTGGAGCCTATGTTGGAGCCGCCTTTTTCAGTCTCTTCAAATTTTAATTTTTAATTCTTGAAAATCGAAATTTGGTCTTTACCTTTCTTTTATCTTCACCGAAAATCTCAGAAGTCTCATTATGCGAAGCATCGATGATCATTATACTCTTAAGGAAAGACTTTTTAATCGAATAAACAAGTTTTCACTTTATATACCTTAGGATATCGTGCTTCGGGAATTACAAATCACATGGTTTACAAGCCCCGATCTACGAAGTCGCGAAACGACCTTAAAAGTTTACCCAAGATCAATGCCTAGAGTAAGATCCTTTAAACCATAGTTAAGCATCGTTGGGATTTTGTAATTTCGGCATTATCTCTCCCAAAAAACCTTACCTTTGTATCCCCGATGTGCGAAGTTGTGATATACTTTCAAAAGTTACCCAGGTTAACGCCAGGGGTGAGTTACTTTAAACCGTAGCTAAGCATTGCCGAGATTTCACAATTTCGGCATTCACTCTCCCCAAAAACCTTACCTCTGTATCCTCATTGTGCAAAGTTGTGATATACTTTCAAAAGTTACCTGGCTTAACGCCAGGGGTGAGTTACTTTAAACCATAGTTAAGCATTGTCGAGATTTCTCAATTTCGACATTCTCTCTCCTAAAAAACCTTACCTATGTATCCCCGATGTGCGAAGTTCTGAAACACTTTCAAAACTGATTAATTAAGCTCTTAATCTAGATCATATTTACGCTTAACCAGATCGCGTCATCGTGATCTCAGGTTTTAAGAGGTTGAAAGATAGGAGTGAAAACTCCTGATACGACGAATGCCGAAAAGGGGTAATTAAAGGTTAAATAAAGCTTAATTAAAAGAGTTAAGACAAAATAATTAGCACATTAATGTGAGTTTTAAACACGCACAGTCTACTGACAAATTTAAATGTTTTTTGTGTCGTTTTATGTCCCGAGTCGTCAAAAATTTATGGCATTTATTTTGAAATAAGGTGAAATGACAGATAAAGATATTTCTTTTACTACTAAAATATTTCCAAAAAACATGATTTGATCATTCTATTCGTAAGGATGTTGGGGTTTTAAATACTCTAAATATAGAGTTCTTTTTCTCACTGTTTTTAGAATTTCATTCTATCTTGTGCCAAAGAAGTTTTTTTCATCAGGCTAATTTTTGTATGTATACACATTTTTACTGCAGAAGGGCTAAGTCAGAATCCTCTGCCATGGCCCCAGAAAAAGCATCCAAGGAAATTGTTGAGAGTTCTGGACAAGGCTCAGATAATGTTTCTGATACTTCACCCTGAAGTGTTAATTCTGTTAAGACCTGGTCATACGTCTCAGAGGTTATGTAGTCCGAATTGGTGAACTATTCAAATGATTCCAGCGACAATGAAAAGGATGACTTGGTCACAAAATACAATATCGTCATCCAAACATAGATGCATAAAGTAGCAGCCAGGCCACGTCTTCTTCCTTACTATGATATGATCCGATGGGCTCTAGATCATGTAGATATCCCGACCAGAACCATCATCAGCGAGCAGAAGGTCATTATTGGGACCTTTAGACTAGAACACTTATAGGCGATGTACAAATTGTCATCCACGCTGAACTTCACATAAAATGTCGAGTTTCTGGAGGATTTTAAACAGAAGGAATGTGAGCAATACGGAAAAATCTTATCTGATTTGATCAAGGATTGGGTCTCACACCCTGCGAAGTTCAGGGCAGATAGTAACGGAGTTTATTCCATTTCTTCCTTGGAACCGCAGTTCAAATACATAGCAATGATGACCTGCAGATTGTATGGGAGGGAAGACATCACACATTTCTTCCTCCCGTGGGTGCCCTTGATTCACACAGTCCCCAAAGGCTATTCTTTCGTTTGGGCCAGACTGTTGTTAGATAGTCTATCCAGTCAGATTATTGAATATCGGACTCAAAAGGTGAATGGGAAGGATACCTCATTCTTCATGTCTACATACATCATGGATTCCATTTGTTTCATGACGCATTTTCCCTTGATGAGCTGGAGTTGGAATCCATCCGATGCTGACCCCATCCATGTCTACCATTCAAATATTTGGGAGAATAAGGCAGCAGACTTCGTATACGAAATCTTCAATTGGGTAATGGTATCGATGCATGTCACCATCTTCAGTAATCCATTGCCCAGGATATCGGATAGCATAATGGAAAATTTGAGCAACATGGATGATTGGTACATAGAGGCAGAATTTTCATACATCAGGGTTTTTGGTGCCTCTGTTCCTCCATATGCTCTACCATTGTTTATACCCGATAGGTTGGCTTTCCGTGAAATCACTAGGCAAACCGTGATTGGTGGCATAAGAAAAGATCTTAAAGGATTTTTGAAGAAGGTATGGCCACATTTCCCCAGTCATTTGAACACCTATTCTTTATTATATTTCAGGCATGCAAAGGCCGAGGAAGAAGCCTTAGAAGATATTAAATTGGTTCATATTGAATTCAAGAAACACGACCCACACAGGGTTGTGAGTAATCACATGGCTAGTTGTGGCCTTAAAAGATTTGAACATGAGAGTTCACCTCATGATGAGATTTTCTGAGGCGCGAGGTCTTATGCCGAAGTTTTGAGTCGAGTACAAGCCCTGTCGCCTAAAGAGAGCGCCGATTTTTTCAAATTCTAGGAACATAGGCGGAGCTGCCTTCCCCCAGTACTACAAGGTAAGAACCCGATGACCACAAAGGTGTAGCAAATGAAAGCCGAGGGCTCCAAAGATTCAACACCCGACCAAAAATAACATCAGGAAATGAAAGAGAAAACTGGTGGCCCGAAACGAGAAGTCAAGACTGCCAATCCTCCAAAGAAGCCAACCTCGGTTGTTACTCCAGGGAAATTTTCTAAGCAGATTGGCAATCCCATCGCTTATGTTACCCCCCTGTAGTCCACGAAGGGAATCCCAAACACAGGTTGGATTTTCGGCAAGGAATTAACACCCATAACTATGGAATAGCTTCCTCCGAATGAATTCTTCTTCGATAAGAAGAGAAAGGTTGTTGTGAAATAATAACTCTATCGAGAAGCAGGCACAACAACCAAGAAATTTAAAATATTAGCTGATGGAAGAGATATGAAAAAAGAGGAGTTTGCAACAAAAATAGCAGGGACAATGGGAGCTTTCGCTACAGCAAACCAATATTCAGTCGGGTCCTTAAAGGATCATTTGAAGCGAAAAAATCGCTTGATCAAAACATTAGAGGCTAAACTAGCCACGACAGAGGCAACTACCAAAGATCAGGCGAATACAGGTATAGAGCAAGCTAGAGTAGCTGATCAAAATGAAATTGAGTGGCTCAAAGCTGATCTCAAATAGACACAGCTTATGGCTCAGACCAGTAAACTACAGATAGGCCAGCAAGGGGAACTGATAGGGTAGCTACAGGCAAAATTGCACTTCACTGAAAGTTAGGTAATCAATATCGGGATATTTCAATCCCAAGCTATAGAAATCCGAAGAAGAGTGTCAGTAGATCAGCAAGGTTTACTTGCTAAGGTGGAGATTATTCAAAACAACTTCCTACTCATTTATCAAGTACTGGAGAATCTCTCTCTCAGAGAAAAATAAGTTGGGGCAGCTCGGGTTTCTTTCCAAGAGGTTGTCATAGCCACAACAAAAAGGGAAACGGGCAGTAGTTCGAGGTTTTCCATCCTAGAACAGACCCAAGGTAATGTCTTGCTGAAAGAATGGGAGCATAACATATCTGAAGGCAAAAAACAAGCAAAAGACGCAAGAAGATCCTATGAAGAGACTTCTGGCTTCATAGATGGGAGTTTGTTGGGTCTCGATAGTGAAAGCAGCATTGAGACACTGGGCCAAATCAACATAGCCAAGCATCTGCTAAATATCAATGAGAATGAAGAAAAAGAGTTGGCTGAAATATCGAAAATAACCCAGACGGACATAGTCCAGATAGATAAATGGCTAATTAAACCGAGTGTACAATTATGTTCCATCAGCGCCAAAGACCGATAGGTGGAAGAAAAGTTGCCACAATTGGTGAAATATTGTTATACTTTTGAGGTTAATAATCAAGCAGAACCTTCCAAGTTGATATCCCAACTGGTGGAGAAGTGTGTCACCTGCACTGAGCATGTGAAAGGACAGATTTCCGATATCAAATAAGGTCAGGGACAAGAAATTGAAACGTTTAATCTCCTTTTTGCTGTAACCAAAAATCTTTGGAACGATTGAGATTCCAACATATAGAACTTTGTATAAATATGCACATTGAAGAAATAACAGGGGCTGGACCTATTTAGGTTGATTGTAATAGAGACTATTTTTTTTGGAATATTAATACAAGCAATCTGAAGACTCCTGATTCCGTCAAGACTGTGTTATGAATTTGTTTCTTCTGTGATTTCATGTTCATTTTCATTTCGTATATATATGTTTGATGAATGTTTCACTACAATTTAGTAAAACCTCTACTATGGTTATTAATTTTAAATCATCTATACCATTTACAGCTTTTCCTCTGTATCTTCTATTAGTAGGTACAAGACCTGTGAATTCTTTAGATTTTCATATTTTATACATTCATCAGATTTCTTCTCATCTGTTTTCTTCTTCTGTTTACAAGGCAAGATTCTCCATTGATAGGAGCCTCGTATTATAGACAACTTAGTGTTTTTCTCACATCTCACACACAATTTATTTAACAGATAACTCAGTTACGGGAAAGGGCCTTTGGTTTGCATTTTATTTTAATATCGGATCAATTAGTTCTCTTTTATACGATCAAATTGAGACAGCATCTAAAACTTTGAACTCTCCTTTATTTTTTCTATTCCTCTATGATTGTCCCCATAGTAAGACAACCTAACATCGAACCCGTTTTATCAGACCAAACAGATATTGCTTTGAACCTTTTCGATACTATACTCAAAACAACCACCACCTAGGTAGAACTTGAACGTTCATGGGCTGCTATTGAACGAGATATAAACGTCCAGGAACAGTTGGAAGTGAGATAGTGCCAACCTGGAAATCAGCCTTAGCTTCCTTTCCCGAAGGTTGATGCTTTTCCCCTTTTTATCCTTCACTCACTTTCGGATTCCTAGACATTGTGCTTTCTAAGCCTTAAGTACAGACTCTAGAACAACACCTTCAAGAGAATGAAAGAAAATTTGAAGTGCTTGCCTACTTAACCATTCAACATTCAAGCCTAAGAAAATGGTTTTCAATAGATATAAGCAAATAGATAAAGAACCAATTACTTGTTAAGCACTTAATATATGAATCATTAAGATTTAAACCATGTGCAGAAGAAAGATATAACAAGCTTGAAATGAAACTAAGAAAGATCTAGTTAGATTATTTGAGTGTGTTGCCCAATAGGCTTAAGATAATGATATAGATCTAGAACATAAGCATTTAAAACATATTAAACCATAGATCACATCACATCATATCATATTATCAAGTATTAACACTTAGCCTTACCTATTTGGGGTATTCCTCTCCCAACTAGGTAGGTGATTAGATTAGATTTGCTTAATCAGGTTAAGTTCTTTAAGATTTTATCAATTAGGGAAAACCATGAAAGAATATCAAGAGAGATAATATAGGCTACCATCTAAAGTACTAAACAAGCAAGAAAACCCCACGGCCTAGGTTTGAGAGGTGCCCTCACCTCCAAAACCTCACGGACAAGCTAAGAAAGGCTCAAATAAAATGTAGAAAACTTAGATCTAGCCCACGTCCTACCTATCCCAAAGCTCACAAATGGGAGGAGGCCGTACCACTTCTCCTCTTTCACTATGAGCTTCAACAAACAAGCAAAAAAGGAGGAAAAACATACTAGAATTCTATAAAATAAAAGGGGGGTTGAGATATAGCTACCAAATCCCCAAAAGGGTCTTGAAGTGTTGTGTGTCTCTCTTTTGGGTAGCCAAAGGTTCTCAACCAGATCTGATATACCTACAAAATCAGCAAGCTTTGATTGCTAGAATGGCTACACACAACCAAAAGAAGTTAAGGAAAACCCTTGCCTTTTTAGGGCAAGAACTTTCCACAAGAAACCAAGAAATTATATTTGATTAATTTGACCTACTTAAAAAATCATATGATAGCTGAAAATGGAATGAGTGAACATCAATTATAGAAGAGAAGAAATAGGGTTAGAGAAATGGAGTATGTGAGAGCTTCAAGTGACCCTTCTCCTTGAAGGAGTTCGCAATGAAAACCTAGAGATAAACCTGCAAGATCTCTTCAAACAACATGCTTACAATAGACAATATGTTGATGTATTGAAATAAAATGACACTTCTACTTTATTTAACACATCAATATATATAAACCCAATAAGCATACGCCCTATTAGATCTACTTAGATAACACTTTACCTAAGATCTAGTGTTGCAAGCATCTAAAAATACCAATACAATGTTACCTCCCATGTATAAGAAAAAGAAGCATATGCCTTAGTCTTCGTGTTGTCCTCCAAAGTTTCTCCAATATTTGTATTACTCAAGAAAAATGGTTTTGGAGAGAAAATACTCCAAAACCCTAGAGTATAGAATGGAAATGAAATGGAATGAATGACTAGAGAGAGAGAGTTGAAAATCAAGTATCATAACAATAGCTCAAGATATGGTGAGTTGGGAGAGAGAAAACAGATCTATTTATACTTGGAGAGGCAAACCTACCTCTCTTGGATATAAGCCAAGTGTCCACCACCAAGAAAATGAGTAGATCTCTAGGCTAGGGTGCACCCCTCAGGGTTTGAAAGCTAGATCTAGGGTGTAGAAAAATAGAAAAAAATATTGGATAGATCCAAGGGCATGTAGGAGGCATGGGATTCATGCCAAGGTAAATGAAGAGACTCAAATAATGTTTTAAAAATTATTTGTGGAATTTCTAGAAGAGGGAGGGCACACTTCTCTTGGAGGGCGCACCACTTGGGATGAGGGAACTGTAATGAGGGGTGAGAGAAGAGTGAGATGGTTTGGGATTAAAAACAACTCATGAGGGAGCTTGTGGGATCCATTCTAGGGCAAGAGAGAGAGCCTCAACAATAAAAAGAGAATTTTCCATTGGAGAGACACAAAGGGGGGTGTAACTCTCTTGGAGAGTGCTCCACAAGGTAAAAAATCAAGACAAAAGCAAGTATAGGTGAGGTGGAGTAAGTGGGGTCACCTCTAGGGGTGATTTAGGGGATATTGAAGTGAAATATCAAGAGAGGAGGCCACACTCATATCACAAAATAATCAAAAAGGGAAACAAGTCAATCCCCCTAGGGGGGAGTGATTTTGGAGTGTGGGGGTGGTATAAGGGGTTAAACAAGGTTGAAAAAGGTTGGGAGGATAAGGTTATTCTTAGGGGGTCTCTCTCTAACCATAATTTCAATATTTCACATCATCTAACTCTTTATAATATTTTTTACATTTTGCCATGTTTGGACTTTAGCAATTAAAATTGTTGTTTTAGACTGACTGACACTTCGGGTGGACTAACCCATGGCTAAAGTTGTCCGACTAAGTTGAAACTTGGTACATGGATGTAGGGGGTGCTATTACATTTATTTTGAGCCCAAATACCCCTATCAAAAGTCCAAAGATCCATTTTTTACAATTATTGCTCAAAAATAATTAATTAATTAAATAATTAAAACTCCAAACTTAGGGAAATTTAATTAAAAATTAATTAATTAAAAAAAACTAAACTAGACTCGACGGAATTCCGTGAAACTTTCTAAGATGTCTTGCATGGTCATTTACAATGATTTCCCTATATAGTTACCAAGACATAATCCCACTAGAACATTGTTCACCACTTTGGAGGACTTATTGCAAGTGTGAGGGAAAAACTCAAGGGAAATCAGTAAGACTGAAAAGCCCAACTGATAACCTGAGGATAAAAAACCCTCGGTGAAAGGAATTCTCCCAGTGAACCGATCCCAAGGTAACTAACCTAGACATGACTCATGCAGACCTATTACATTATTAACCCATGCAGGGGTGCGGAAATTCCAGTTACAAAAATAAATGTTGGGGCCAAACATTGCCCTGTAGGACCAAAAGTCTTCGACAACATGAGCATCTGACAATGCATCTCTTCATGGCACATGAGTTGACTATCGGTGCTAAATGGGCGGTCAACATCTGGCTCCACATGGGAACGTGTGTTCGATCTTCTCACTTCGAGACGAAGAGCATACGAGAATCCAACACCTACAAAATAGAGTGTTAATCGTAGTGCACACCAATGACCAACATTAGAATACATTTATACATGATTAAATCAATGAATGCTATACAATATTTACATAATTAAATAACTAAAGTACAACATTATAATTTACAACAAATAAATCTATAGTACAATTTTTTTTTCTATGTACATATTTACATAATGAATAAAATAATACAAAACTAAAATACAAGGAGAAAGGTTAGAGATACGTTACAGAGGGTGTCCATTCAGACACCACGTTGCCCCATCATCT
>ML778008.1:1603468-1617800 GCA_009831015.1 Picea engelmannii
TATATATATATATATATATATATATATATATATATATATATATATATATATATATATATATATATATATATAATTATATGTCATTGTTGTTCCCAATGTTGTAAATGTGTAGATATCCAAATTTTTGAGCTTAGACGCTCTATTTTAATTTTTATTACATTTTTATTGAAATGTTTACATACCGAAAGTTCTGAGCATGGAGGTTGTTTTTTAATGTTTTTTTTATTATTAGTCCATGTCGAAGGCCTAGAGGGACTATATTGATCACATATTAATATGTCATTTTATTATTATTATTAGTCCTTTGTATTTTTATTGAAATGTTTACATATTGAAGGTTTAGAGCATTGACAATTTTTTTGAGGTGCTTGAATAGGCCTGACAACTTAAATGTTTACATAGCGCGAGGTCTTGAAATAGGCCTAACAACTTAAATGTTTTCATACCGCAAGGCCCTTAAACAGTCTGACAACCTTAAATGTTTACCTAAATAGGCTTCTCAGAGTACATTTTTCCTTGAATTTTTCCATACAATGTTGCAGTGAATTTGGAAAATATTGTTGTCCACTGCCAGTTGAATAGGCATTGTATGTTTCATAATTCTTCTATGCTTGGAATTCAATTCGGTCATCGTTGAAGATACATACATTGTTTACTAGTTCAGTGGGTGCTTCTTGTTCAATGGTTCGGCGGTTGTTGCTTGTTGTTTTTTGGTTCAACTTTGCAAGGTTGGGGACTTGCGCCTGCGGTTGGACCTGTTGGTTCTTGTTATTTGGTTTTTTTTAATTCAACTTTACAGGGTTGGGGTCCTGCATTCACAGTTGGATCTGTTTTTTTTTTTACTTTGCGGGGTCCAGGTGTTGCACCCACAATTCGACTTGTGCTTCTATCATTCATCGTCTAGGAGTAAGTTTCGATGCCATAATTTAATTTTCTATTCGTTCTTTGTTGTTCACTGTTTCCAGTTTGCAAGTAAGAATGCTTGATTATTTCTACTGGTGTGCTCGTCATATATTTATGGTTCCTTCTGTGCTTGGGCTATAGTTTGGTAATTGTTGGAGATACATTTGTTGTTTAATGGTTCAGTGGTTTTTGCTTGTTCACTAGTTCGTTGGTCTCTACTTGTTGTTGTTTGGCTCAAGTTTATGAGTTTGAGGCCTTGGGGATACAGTTGGGCCTGTTCATGCTTGATTGTTGGTTTGTTGCTTTCTATTTTCTTTTGTTTACTTCGGCTTTGCAGGGTTGGGGTCTTGCGCCGATAGTTGGAGTTGTTTTATTTTTTTGCACTTTGTGGTGTTCAGGTCCTGCACCCGCAAGTGGACCTTCAGTTATGTTGTTTGTCATGTCTGGCGAAGTCAAGATCTATTTCTTGTTCCATTCCCTCCTGTCCTTCTTTTAAATTTTGCTCCAATTATTTTTTCCTAGTTCTGGACCATACCTACATGTCTTTTTAAAATTTTATTGTAGAAGAAAAGGATACTGAGATGGTTCTACCAAGAGTGGTGTTTCGTGAATTGCAAATTGCAGTATTCAGTTCCTATGTTGTTTGGCGTGCAACATTGCTAGCATAATCAATGTGTTCTCAAATGCATCACACCATTTACATTTGGACGAAACCATTGTCATTCTAGGATACTTCAGTGTTGACATGATACAAAATAGTGACATAAGAAATGATTGGACAACTACATGTGCAATTACAATGTCCGTTGTATTTTTGTTAAGATAAAACATGTGCAAAACAAACTTACTAACCATATATGGTCAAATTTGCCCATTTCACAATACATCCTCTTTATCCTCTACATAGACTGGTGTGACCACAATACAATTTGTCTTGTACTTGAAACATGAGATGTACACCAAAGATACTGCAAAATTATATTTCCATGTCTCGAAGCATATCTCAATACTTTTATACAGAAAACCAAAATCATTTAGCTATGGCCATGCAATTTCTTAATATTTTGTGGCTTGTAATATATTTTGGGCAGGAAAAACTTTATATAATTGCAACCATGTATGGAGAAAAGAAAAGGTTCATGTTTCTAACTATCTTTTATTCTATTCGTTGATTCTCATTTAGTGTATGTACATATTACTTGTTCTCCTATGCATACCAGCTTCCATTCATGTTCATTGTATTTTGAGTGTTCCCACATTCAAACAAACAGAATAGCTGGAGAAAACAAAGGAGTCTTAACTACAGCGGTGGAAGAGGAGATACAAAGGTACATGCTTGTACTATTATTTCATATTTCGTTGTTTTGTATTTCATTTATTGTTTGTATATGTGTTCACCTAATTTATTGTATGTAGATATTGCGTACCTTCCTACATAATAACTTATCTTCATGTCCTTTGTATTTTCTGTGTTGATACATTGAAAAAAATCGAACTCTGATTATTTTTTTTTACATGTCTTCCTACATACTAGCTTCCTTCATGTCCATTGTATTTTTTATTGCATTGCTACATTTAAAAAAATAGAGTGGATGGAGAGGACGATGGACTCTTTGTCGCGGATGTAGAGGAGGAGTTGTAGAGGTGCATGCCTCTACTCTTATTTCATATTCCAGTGTTTAGTATTTCATTTATTGTCTGTGTATTTGTTCTACCCTTAACACACCTACGACAGGGTATAAAAGTTTTCTCTTTTATTAAAGGACAAAATCTCCATTCCTGGTTTCTAATTTGGAAAGTCGGGGAACCAATCTGAACTCTTGTTCAAGGATCTCTGATTTTTAAGCCAAACAACTCTCTGAGACCTTGATGGTCTCGTTCTGTAATTAAACACATGACCTTTCAGCTTCTTGGTGCAGGTTTAATGGCACCCACGACCTTCCCTTTCACCCCCCTGCAAAATCTTAGAGTACTGGGCGTTAGCTCCTTTTATGGATAAGCCTCCTCTTGATGTGACCTTGGGTGATGACCTTACGGGACTGTGTGATTACGGACACGACCAAAGGCGGTTTGAATCAAACTGATTTTCGATTGGCAATTCTCCTTGAGCCTCCATGTGTCCTCTTTTCAAATCCATGTTTTGAATTGCGCCCCGCCCTCAACTTTTTAACATTCGTGCAACTACTATCCCCGCAATGCTACAGGACCGTCGATCTCTCGATCTTGATGGTACTTCGAAAATTGGTAGTTCAGATATTCCCTTCTCAGACCTATGGATCAGATTTGACCTCTTGCAAAATCAATGGATGCGATCTCCTTCGTGATTTCGGGTTTCGAGAGTTTCAACTCTCAAAACCCTGCTCTCTTCTATACTTTGATCTTTTGAGTTGACGATATGCGGACACATGTCCTCCTAATCAATAAACCTGTATTTGCTTTGGGTGGTTGACCTTTCAACTGGATCAAAAGTCCTACCTTTACCTCAGGTGGTTGACCTTTCAACTGGATCAATGGTCTTGTGGCCCTCTTCTCGATCAATGGTCGAGATCTCCTTTGAGTTTTAGACTTCTGAGATCTCAAATCTCAAACTTCACCCTTTTTCCCAATGGATTTTATCCGGAGGCTATAATCCACTAACGCGTGTCCTCTTGATCTGACGATCAAGGATTACTTCATGTCTTTTCCTGAAGTCCACAGATTTTCTCCATGTCTCCCTTAGATCGGACGACTATGAATTACTTCAGATATTTATCTAGATTTCTCAAATTTCTCCACGTCTCCCTTGGATCTGATAGCTCAGATACACTTCAGGTGATTCGATGCTTGATATTCACTTCGGACGATCTGACGACTCAGCTTCACTTCGACTTCGCGAATCTCAAATATCAACTGAGAAACTCTCGAATGGATTTCCTAAAGCTGTTGATCTGATGACTCAGATTCACTTTGGCAATCCGACACTTGAGGTTTACCTCGGATGATCCGACAGTCGATGTTTACTTTGGGTCTTCACTCAGAATCCATAGATTTGCGCCACCTGGCCTCTAGATCTGACGGTTCATATCTACTTAGGACGATCTGACGGTTGACGTTTACTTCATGTATTCACCCAAAATCCACAGATTCATGCCACTTGTCCTCTAGATCTGATGATTCAGATCTACTTCATACGATATGATGGTTGATATTTACTTCGAGTCTTTACCCAAAATCCACAGATTTACTCCACCTATCCTCTAGATCTGATGATTCAAATCTACTTTGGACGATCTGACGGTTGACGTTTAATTTCGGTCTTTACCCGGCATCCACAAATTCACGCCACCTGTCTCTAGATCTGACGATCCAGATATCTTCGGCTCTTCGACACTTCATCCCTTTGGCACTTCGACACTTCGACCCTTCATCACTTCGGCACTTCGGACCACCGGGATTTGGGAGTTTCAACTCTCAATCGAAAACTCTCGAAGTGATTTCTCCAGAGTTATTGATATGTTGATGCGTGTCCCCTTGTAATCAAAGACCAGGATTTACTCCGGCTATTTGTCCTCCTCCATGTCCACAATCCTCTAAAATTGTGGATCTTATTCCACTTGTCCTCCTTGACGATGGACGGTCCCACCTATTAAGTCTCTTGCATTTACTTCTGAATACAATGGTTATCGGTCCTTCGCACTCAAATCCAACAGATGGAATTCGTTCCTCTCCTCTACGCTTCATTTATTCATTAGATTATGATCTAATGGTCTAGGCTCCTCTCCACAACTGATATGACGACTGCTTTTTCTCCTCCTCCTAAGATTTTGACTTCCTCTAGCTTAGAGGATTTTCTAAGTATTCAAAGGCCTCGACCATTGTTCCTCCTACGAGTCTATCTCTTGGACCTCATCTGCACTTCTGAAAAGTGCTTATCTCTTATGAGCTTTCGGACTTGGAATAATTCCTACTCTTATGCCTTCTTAGCACTATCTCTTCTGAGCTTCAACTGATCGTCCCTCGAAGGTCTCTGTCCCTTCTATTCCTCAAAGGGATATCTGTGCCCTCCTGACAACTTTCGTTCAAGAACTCCTTACTAAGCTTCAGAGTGTTCGGTAACTTTGTGAGTGTCTCCTAAGTTCTTTGTAACTTCACCTTCAGGGTTTTGGTCACTCCAAAATGTGACTCTCCCAAAGTGCGGACTTTGAATCTCATAGATAGGACGGTCGAGAAGGATCCCGACGGATCCAGAGATCCACAGTCTAGATTAAATTCGGGACTTTGGGGGTTTTTTAACTTCCCTTATGACGAACTCATAGTTCACCGAACTTGAGAAGTTCAGAGGACTCAAGGGGTTAATTCCCGCACTCCTTTCCATATCCAATGGTCACAACAGACCTTGGCTCTTTCTAAATAGTTTTTCGTTCATTTGTCATCTGAACAAAGGAGCCTTCCCTTTTGATACTTCAATCTCGCTACTCCTCCTGAGATTTGTTAGTTGTGGAAGGATTAAGAGCTTTGCGCTCTTTCTCTTGGATGTAACACTTGGAAGAATCCTTCCGTGCACCCCTTACGTTCATTTCTCAAATATGGAACTTAAGTGGTTCTCGGTCTCTGTTTGCCTCACAGAAATCCTATGCATATGTTCACTATCTCTCCTGAGATTTAACAGACTCCGTCCTCCAAGGGACTCAAAATGACTAGGAGGGTCGACATGCATACATGAAACTATGCCCAAGGTCGATGAACTCACAGTTCATGGCTCTAGCTTAAGCCCCCACGAGACGCAAGAATTTATGAGTATAAAACATATCCCATCCATATAATATCCTACTTGCCTAGTTATACAATCAAGAAGACACCAAAAATGGGTACAGTATAAATCATTAAGAAAACATATCTATCCCTGCAACATTCATAGGATATCCAACTTTAATTCATAGTACCACTTAAATGCACAAGATATGTGATTTACTTATCTATTACAGGTGGTGGCTAACTAACTTACTATGGGTGTTCGTCCTTCCACCCGACCATAGGCTAAAAGGCATTCATTCTTATCACTCTAGCCACCCCCGTGCCAAGACATGATATCGCCAGGGAACTCTTGCAGTTCTCAAGGACTCTTTCTCTATTTCAGCTTATGCTCGGGTTCTGTTCTCTGCAAACTTTCAGATATTTCCTTCTCTGTTATGGCCTCAACGAGGTTTATCAGATGCTCCCTCAGCATCAAGCTCACGACCTTTTGTTCATTCTCCATTGGAGAGATCTGCGCCCTCTCCTTATCGATTTGTATCTCTTTCTTCTAGGATGGATCTCGACCCATCCTGTTCCTTCTTTCAGAAGGGAGCTCTGGTCAACTTGGTCTACCATACCTAGTGGTACTTCTGGCTATCATTCTGCAGTTTTGTCCATGATTCCATTTATGGGAGTGGTTGATAATTCAACCACTAGTCCTTTCTTCATTAACTGATTTCTCCCTTGAGATCTGAAGGAGGTTTATTATCCTCATCAAGGGAATTTGGGGTTATTTGATATAATGACCCTCCCTTATATTTTTCACATTCTTTCCTCTAGTGATATCATGGCTAGTACTTTCAAGGCTTCACCCCCACAGTTAGTTATTGGAAACTCAAACAATAATACATTTACACTGTCCACATGCCTTAGCATGGTAATCCTATTTTATGATTAGTTACAATCTGGGGGAAACATGAGTGTTACACTACTACTTTTCACCTATTTTATTGTATGTAGATACTACGTATATTTCTACATAGTAACTTATTCTCATGTGAATTGTAGTCTCTTTGTTGCTACATTGAAATAAATAGAAGGATATTTGTTTCTTCTACATGTGTTTATGCATACTAACTTACCTTCATGTCCACTTTATGTTCAATGTTGCTACATTGAAAGAAATAGATTGGTTGGACATGAAGATGAATTCTTATATGCCACAGCTGAGGGGGTTGTGGTACAGTATTTGAAAAGGTATACCAACTATGTTAGTAAATAAAACATACAAAACGAGTCAATGCATATAATATTGGACTAGAAAATGATGATTTGGCAACAATGGGCCTTTGTTGATAATTCCCGCTTCCAAACATTGCCCTCCCCATTTCTAATTTTTCCACTTTCTATTATCCCTTTTTTTTCCCCCTCTTTTATACTTAACTTTTCTTGTCTACTTTTTCTTTCTAGTTGCTTTGATTAGTCGTCTTTCTAAAAATGTCTAGGTGTGCGGGTTGGAAGACTCACAGGTTCACATTTATAGTCATGCTTCTACCTCATTCCAGACTTAGCCACTTTTTCGATCGCAGGTTCCTGGGATGGTGGGTTCAAGATTGTGCCTTTGGATTCAGAGGTTCTGTGATATAAAGATTGGTTGGCATACCCCCCCATCACACCCTATTTACTGTTACACATTTTTTGCAGTAAAAAAATCCGAGGCATACAATTTGATCATCGGGTCTTCATGTTTCCTGAGTATCCCTTGACACCCTATTTTGTATTCCATCTCCTTCGACCTTGTATGTGACATTTAGAACAATTATGGACAATATACAATTCATATTCTTATTTAGTCCTTCTGATGTTCATCTACACATGCTTGCATCAGAAAATGTTGGACTAGTGACATGGCCATGAGCAGTCAATCATCGCAGACATCAACAGGCCGACAAGGCCAAAGGTAAAGATGCATACATTATGTTCCTCATATGTTTACCAAACAAATATCCTCGACTATTTATTCATCTATGCCATGGTCAATATGTTGATTTCGGCCACAACACATACTTTTCATTTCGCAAGAAGTATCAACAAGCACAAGCGAGACACCGAACATAGCACAAGTTTTGCAAACTAAGAGGTCTGGTTGCAAAACTATGGCCGCATACTTCATCCAAGTTGTGTGTCTACTTGTACATTTATGCCAGGAAAAACAAACACAAAAAAATAATGCAGACTACCATTCACATTACTTTTCCTGTTCAAAAAATGTTACCAGGTCTAAACTTGTAACACCCAAAATACTATCAATAGAGGGCTTGAACAACCGTTGAACTGGACAAGTGTTTGTCATGGACATAATGGTCATCTATAGAACCTTCTTCGACAAGGCAAACAAAAATATATCCATTATGTGTGCTAACATGATAGACAACGAGGCCCTGATGACAGTCACACTGACTATTCCCACACAACTTGTCCAGAGACATGCAAAAAAGATATTGCCAGGTAATGGGATATCCATTACAAATTTTAATATATTGTCCAAAACAGTATATGACCTTAGTGATTGTGATCAGATTATATCACTCAACGAAACAAGTATTGTGGAAACAATTCCCGCAATTTGTTCAGAATATCATTTCATTCTGGACACAAATATAAACCAACTTGCATAGAACAACAACATTTACCCAATCAGAACCATTGGTACAACTGTCACACTCACGAGAAAAATTGGCTCACAACACATTCTCCATATAAAATATGGAGAGTCAGACAATGACAAGGCAATGGTAATGTTCTCCATATCCAATTTTGTTCTTTACTTTCACATGTCTATGTATCTCGGTTATGTTACACAACTATTGCATTGTTCCATGTTGTAGCTGCAATTGTTTGACGCCTATTCAAATTTGTTTTCCTCAATGGAACAACAATTGCATAAAGGGAAATTTCCACTTATTCTCTTAAAAAATATAACAATGAAAAGAGATGTTAAAAAAAGGATCTTCGCACAAGCCAAGCAACATTTGTAACAAAATTGTGAACATACATAGTACAGGATCTCAAGAAACTAACTAGATCTACAACTGTTGTGTGTATAAATTTACAATTTCATCCTCACTTTGCTCATGCAAATTGGCTTCACCATTTTTCTACAGTTTTTCTTTTTTTTGGTTGTGCGGTTGTATATTATATTGTTCAATATATTAACTACTACTCTCACGTGCCCAGGTTGAGAGTGTTTTGGTTGTAGGGAATGTGTACTCGACCCCCTTCGAGCCTGTATGTGCAAAATGAAACCCTCCTTCTTTTTCTTCTTCTTTCATAAGTGATGATACAATTGATTGTCTGTGATGCAGTAAAAAATGCCCTTACATATATAGACATTGACTCAATACTGCCATCCGAACCGTGGGCAACACAATCGTACATTGTATAATTAGACAAACTTTGTTAGAAGATGTGTTTCTTGGATAAGAAGAATTGTCATATGAAGCATACCTACAAAAAAAGGCAAACAATTTCTAAATGTTGCGCGACTTTCAAATACATAGAAAATTTACCTTAAATGAGGACAATGCAATATTGCATATCGGCTGAAAAAAAAAAAAATCATATCAAGCTTTGGCAAGAAACAAAAAAATCTCATGTGTGTCTGTAATTTTTCTTCAACACCTAGATGAATGTTCGTCAGACTTGAGTTCTTCGGAGTTTACATCTATGGCTGTAAAAATTTCTTTCCAGAGATTTTGTCTCTTTTTGTGCACTTGAAACAACAAGGAGAATCTAACTACAAATTCAATCGATGTTATTTTCATGGTTTTTGGCATCTCCCAGTAAAAATTTTTCATATTTGTAAGAAACATCTGCCACAAGCCAATGACTATAGGTGATTTCTTTCTGTCAACGATCCTCTCACAGTCAAAGGTTGGTTGGAAACCTGTTGAACATTTTTTGGTTTTTGGTTTGGGTAAGAGGAGGTCTACGAATTTTCCTTTTTAGGCATTCACAAACAATTCAACTTGCCTTATGTATTTTGGTTAGAAATGTGCTATTAATCTGTTGGGCAACTATTTTTAATAGTTGGTTGATAAACCAAAACTCACTGCTATTGTTTTTTGGTTAGAAATGTTCTCTTAATCTATTGGGCCAATATTTATAATCGTTGGTTAATAAACCACAATTCAAGAGAATTGTGTTTGATCTAAATCGCACCAATCTTTAACATTACTGAATTTTTAAATGTCTTCCAGACTAAACTCACTCAATTGAGTTAGCAGAAATTGACTCAACTTGCCTTATGTTCAGCCCTCTTCTAATATTATTGTTTTTGAAATAAAATTATAAAATTTAAAATGAATATGACGCATCAAATCCAGTATCAAACCCCTCTGCCTCTCGTCCTCTTCACGAATTAGTCCTAATTATGTGTCCTTTACTTGGTTTCAATATCCATATATACTAAAGAAATCTCAAGTTCAATTTATATTTAAAACAATGTCAAGTAATTGGCATCTATCGATTGTTTCTTCTAATAATATTATGAAAAGGGGATGGTTTGACTTCTTTTGGTATTCCCGTGGTAATTGTTTTACCGTATCAAGCATGATCGATTTTTTTCTTCTAATGATAAACATGACCTGTTTTGGTATTTTCCATGTGTAAAGTTTTACGCACTTGTGTTTTAGTAGTTAGATGTGTGGTTAATAGGTTATATCTATGCTTTAAGGCTACCTTGTCGTTTTCTGCATATTCCTAGGGTAATTATGGGTAACTTGTCCTTTTTTTTTATCACAATGCTATATTTTATTTGAACAAGATGAGTTGAAACTAAATTCGTTATCATTAAGTTTCTTTTTAATAATTAAAACTAAATTAATTTAATATTAAAGAAAAATTAAAAATGAAATACATGGTTCTTTGGGTATGAGTTTATAAAGTTAGTTTTAATTAATAAATATTTGGAATAGATTTTTTTATTTATTTCAATTGATATAATTTTTTCTTTATTGATATAATTTTAAAATTTTAACATAGTTTTAAATTTTATTTTTTTCATAAAATTTTGATATTAAATTAAATTTTAGTTATTAATGAGGATGATGGTTAATGTCATTAGGATATGTCATTAATATTATTGCAATTATCTTTTTGAGTTGAGAAAGAGACTTAATATTATTGCAACCTTTAAGGGAGGAGATAACATATGGTTGTCCCTACATGCCCCAAATCTTTAGATATTGATTTTTCTTTATGACTTATGTTGTTAGTTTTGGGTAATTAAATATTGAAAAGGCAATCTATATATTGAATTTCTTGCTCTCATTCAAGAATTTGAGTCATAGAGTTTGATATATAGAAGTATGCTCTTGTGTTGGTGGATTCATCACTTGGGAGGTGCTACAAAAGCAAAAATTAAATGGACCATGTTGGTGCTTCCTATTTCAACAAGTAGAAGAGATAATTGTACATATAAGAATGATGTGTTCACATACAAAAAAGATTGAAGATTGAAGCCCTTAGGAGAGGAAAAAGATGAAAGATGAACTATTAAGAGATGGATTAACATTAGAGCAAGGAAATTGGATTGTATTCACATTGCAAGATAAGTACACAACCGCAAAAAATGAATTAAGATTGAAGCAAAGAACTTCCATTGTATCCACACTCTTTTAAACAATATAAATTATCTTTTTGAGTTGAGAAAGAGACTTAATATTATTGCAATTATCTTTTTAGTCGAGAAACAGATTTAATATTATTTCTACAGTTTTTTATTATACATTAAAAAAAGTATGAAAAGCTATGTCTCTAAGTGGTTTTAATACATTCTTAAATGTCTTTAGCATATAACTATGTAATTTTATTTATTTTTAATAAAATAAAAAAATATATGTAATTTTTATTTTTATTTTTAATAAAATTAAAAATATTTTTTCCTTGTTACAAAAATGGACTCTATCAGTAAGTGATTTGAATTTTATGAAATTATTTTTTAAAGTTTCTCTTAATTTTCTTACCGTAATGGGCATGCTCAATTTTTTTCTTCTAGTAATGAATATGACATGTTTTGGTGTTTTTCATGTAAAGTTTTATACACTCGTGTTTTTATGGTTAGATGTGTGGTTAATAGGTTATATGTATGCTTTAAGTTTGCCGTTATGCTTATCCCCATGATAATTATTGGTAGCTTGCCATTTTTATCACAATGTAGTATTCTATTTGAACAATAAGAGTTGAAATGAAATTAGTTATCATAAAATTTCTTTTAATGTGGTATTATTAGTCTCTGTTGAAGGCACAAAGGGACTATAGCGATCGATAATTCGTTGAGTTCATATTAATATGTCCTTTGACTATAATTTTTCGCATCATCTGTATTGTTCATACTATAGAAGTAAAAACATTATTTCTATATATATATATATATATATAAGTAAATGGCATTGATGTTCCCAATGTTGTAAATGTGTAGATATCCAAAGTTTTGAGCTTAGACGCTCTATTTCAATTTTTATTACATTTTTACTGAAATGTTTACATACCGAAAGTTCTGAGCATGGAGGCTATTTTTTAATGGTTTTTTAATTATTAGTCCATGCCGAAGGCGTGGAGGAACTATATTGATCACATATTAATATGCCATATTATTATTATTATTATTATTATTAGTCCTTTCTATTTGTATTGAAATGTTTACATATTGAAGGTTTAGAGCATTGACATTTTTTTTGAGGTTCTTGAATAGGCCTGACAGCTTAAATGTTTACATAGAGTGAGGTCCTGAAACAAGCCTGACAACTTAAATGTTTTCATACCGCGAGGCCCTTAAACAGTCTGACAACCTTAAATGTTTACCTAAATAGGCTTCTCAGAGTACATTTTTCCTCGAATTTTTCCATACAATGTTGCAGTGAATTTGGACAATATTGTTGTCCACCGCCAGTTGAATAGGCATTGTATGTTTCATACTTTTTCTATGCTTGGAATTCAATTCGATCATCATTCAAGATACATACATTGTTTATTGGTTCAGTGGGTGCTTCTTGTTCATTGGTTCGTCGGTTGTTGCTTGTTGTTGTTTGGTTCAACTTTGCAAGGTTGGGGACTTGCGCCAGCAGTTGGACCTATTGGTTCTTGTTGCTTGCTTTTGTTTAATTCAACTTTGCAGGGTTGGGGTCATGCATTCACAGTTGGATATGTTTTTTTTTTTACTTTGCGGGGTCCAGGTGTTGCACCCACAATTTGACCTGTGCTTCTGTCGTTCATTGTCTAGGAGTAAGTTTCGATGCCATAATTTAATTTTTTAATCGTTCTTTGTTGTTCACTGTTTACAGTTTGCAAGTAAGAATGTTTGATTATTTCTACTGGCATGATCGTCATATATTTTTGGTTCTTTCTATGCTTGGGCTGCAGTTTGGTAATCGTTAGAGATACATCTGTTGTTTATTGGTTCACTGGTTGTTGCTTGTTTGTTGGTTCATTGATTCGTCGGTTGTTGCTTGTTATTGTTTGGCTCAATTTTACGAGTTTGAGGCCTTGGGGATGTAGTTGGGCTACAGTTGGGGTCCTGCACCGATAGTTGGAGTTCTTTTGTTTTTTTTTCACTTTGTGGTGTTCAGGTCCTGCACCCGCGAGTGGACCTACTATTCTATTGTTTGTCGTGTTTGGCGAAGTCGGGATCTGGCGCCTGTTCCATGCTCGCCTGTCATGTTCTTAAATTTTGCTCCAATTATTTTTTCCTAGTTCTGGACCATACCTACATGTCTTTTTAAAATTTTCTTGTAGAAGAAAAGGATACTAAGATGGTTCTCCCAAGAGTGGTGTTCCGTAAATTGCGAATTCCAGTATTCATTTTCTATTTTGTTTGGCATGCAACATTGCTAACATAATCAATGTGTTCTCAAATGCATCACACCATTTACATTTGGACAAAACCAATGTCATTCTAGGATACTTTAGTGTTGACATGATACAAAATAGTGGCATAAGAAATGATTGGACAAATACATGTGCAATTACAATGTCCGTTGTCTTTTTGTTAAGATAAAACATGTGGAAAACACACTTACTAACCATATCTGGTCAAATGTGCCCATATCATAATACATCCTCTTTATCCTCTACACTGACTGGTGTGACCACGATACAATTTGTCTTGCACTTGAAACATGATATGTACACCAAAGATATTGCAAAATTATATTTCCATGTCTCGAAGCATATCTAGATACTTTCCTATAGAAAACCAAAATCATTTAGCTATGGCCATGCAATTTCTTAATATTTTGTGGCTTGTAATATATTTTGGGCAGGAAAAACTTTATATAATTGCAACCATGGATGAAGAAAATGAAAGGGTCATGTTTCTAACTATCTTTTATTCTATTCGTTTATTCTCATTTAGTGCATGTACATATTACTTGTTCTCCTATGCATACCATCTTCCATTCATGTTCATTGTATTTTGTGCATTCCCACATTCAAACAAACAGAATAGCTGGAGAAAACAAAGGAGTATTAACTGCAGCGGTGGAAGAGGAGATACAAAGGTACATGCTTGTACTGTTATTTCATATTCTGTTTTTTTGTTAAGGTCCTAACCCGCACATAGGTAGATCAATGTATTCGGATGTAATAAAGGTCAATATTAATAAGACCTTTCAATAAAATAGAATAAGGCGGATGTAAGAAGACCTAATAGAAGCTT
>ML778008.1:1643765-1661118 GCA_009831015.1 Picea engelmannii
CGAAGTCTCGAAGGATATCTTGATCGTTGATCGAGGAGGAGGTCGAAGGACTGTTGATCTGGTATTGGTCAGAAAGAGCCGAAGTCCCAAAGAGAATCAGGGTCGTTGATTTTGAGAGGACGTGTGGCAGAAGATATGTCACTCTAGAGAATTCATTCCAGAGATTTGTGTGTGGAGATGTGATAACTCTCAAAGTATGGAGAGCCAGAGTTGATCAGAACTGTCTCATTGTTGAGGAAATGTGTCAATAGATCTTCCACTGCGGAAGATTTCCATACTAGAAAAGAAGATAGTTGAGATTTGAAACTCCCGAGGGTTGGAGATCCAAAATCAACTGTAGTCGTTGATTTGGAAGCGATATATGTGTCGACAGATCATGTAGATATGGGATTGCATGTGGAAGGAGGATAGATAGAAGTCATTGATCACGGATCATCACCAAGGGATTGGATATTGACAGAAGAGATGGATTGTGAGGCCATAACTTGCTCGGATGTTAAAAATCGAAGAGTGGGCCGCAATTTAAACCACGGTTTTAGAAAACATATACGTGGCAACTAGAGGTGAATTGCATGGAAAAAAGTGGGTTGGTCTAAAACCCCTCTTGATCATTCCCGCAATCACACACTTACGTGAGGTCATAGCATAGGGCCATATGAAGGAAGGGGCCAATACAAAAGGAGGTAGCACCTGAAACTTGTAATTTCACAAGAATGTAGGAAGACCTCATGGGTTCCATAGAATCTACGCCTAAGGGAAAAATGGAGGTTGTGTATAATTGTTTTGGGTTCAATCACAAGCCCAAAGAGTCAATTCAACTGAGAAGATTGAAAGATCCTTTGACTGGGAGATCAGCATACCCCGCTGAGGTGGGGGCACTACGTCGAAAGTGATCAAGGCAGGAATAATCATGCATAGTGAGAGCACAAGAAGATTCAGGAATTCAGGAAGAATTGTAGACTTCTGGGATCAACAAGGAAAAGTTGCACATGGGAAAGAAGTTGCTGCAATTTTTGTGGCAACTAGTATGGTTACGACTTGTTGAGTTAGCCAGAGGAAAGAATGCTTGTGTGTTTTCAAGTGTTGTTGGTGATGTTTTTGCATAAGGAGTGAAGCAACAAAGAGATGAAGTGTTGGTTATAAGTTTGATAAAAGAAGCATGAAAGCTTCTATTGCTATCAGACTTTCAGGTAGTATAAATTTATTAATGGCAGTCATGTAGGTATGATTTTTATTACCCTTTTTGCATAATTGCTGAAAGGAAATTTAGGTAAGAATTTCCTCATCCAGAGTTATTTTATAAAATCACATGATTATATTATTGAATGCATACCATTGGATGTGGTAAAGGTTGGAGGCTTGTATTAATTCAAATATTTTTAGATTCTGAATGCACACACTGACATAGTAGAATGTCATGTTAATTTTTTTATGGGTTAATAACCAAATAAAATTAAAAGATAAGAAATTGTTATAAGAATGAATGCCATTAATCTAGTCATGTATGAGACTAGGACATGGTTGGATATGGCAAGGTATGGATATGGAAAGGTTATGAACCACACAGGTACTAAAATATTCCTACCTTTAAATAAAATTGGGACTACAACCTTTTTGTTAACACTAATGAACACCACATAATTATATTCTTGGTGTAGTGTTTGGGTTGAAAATGAAGGCATCTAATTAATTGGGAAGACAATAGGAAGTGTGTGGAGAATGTGTCAACACATTGTCCAAAATTCCAACTCACGGATGGTTAGATACATGAATGAGAGTAAGAGCATTATGTAAATCAATACAAGGGTGCACTGAATAAATAGGCATTGAGAGTTGTACTCATGTCTAGTAAGGGGTAGAGTTGCACTCATACATGATGGAATTGTATACTTAAATGCACTTTGTTGAATGAATTTTGTGAGTGCATGTATATATGTTTTTGGCATGGAAATAATTATACTAATGGATGAAATGTTGTTAACTCATGAAGTTGAGAACATTTCAGGAACTCTTAAACATTGCAACAGGAAAGTTGCAAGCTAGGTAGTCACAAGACTAGAGACTACAAAAAAAATTATGTTCAGAAAATTGAAATAATAAACTTATTGTTATTAATTATGAACATTAATATGCATAGAATGATGAGTAATTATATTTGGTTAAGTTGTTTGGTAATTGTGATTGAATTTCTAGGTACAGGCAATTCTAAGATCATTGCATAAGGTGTTGTACATGTTGAATTATGATGTACAGAAAATATATACAATGTGTTGGCAGTATGCAAGATGAAGTCTTGCAGGAAAATGGTATGCAGTTTGGTGCCTGTGGAAAATCACAAGGATGACTGCATTCATAATATGACAACAACCAAGATGAATTATGAAATATAATTTCATGTTTTGGGGAAAATTTTGGATTCCCTTTTGAACTAATTGGAGTTCCGAAATGAATTATTTTATGTTTTCTCATGATAACTGCATGTGGGTGATGCAAATGAGATGATGTTGATTAAAGTTAAAATGTTTACTACAAAGAGTAGCTCGGGGAAAATGTTGATTGGAAATATTTGAGGGCAGTTGGAACTCTGGGAGCCACGGTTCTCTGATATTTCTTGAGTCGGCTTGTTGTTGAAGCCCAAGGAAAGGGAGGTGTATCAGCCAATGGATTGTGTGACAGTGAAGGTGTACACTCCTGGGGTGGGACAGGCATGTGGGGAATGAGAGACCGTTAGTTGGAGTGCTTCCAAGGTTTGGTACCTTGGCCTAGACCATGTGGATATGGATTGTTGACCATGGCTATCTTGGGAAGACATTGCCCCAATGGAGTCATATCCCTACTCAAGGGTGGAAGGTCTTCTCAAATCAAAAGATAAGTACAATTCTCTATTTATTGTATGTTGTGTATCTTGTATACATGTTATAATGTTATTAGAATTGTCTGTATATACATTGCATATATGCTTTCATTACCTACATCCATGACTGTACATAATCTCTTTCATATTTCATTACTTAAGAAATATATATATATACCTGATGCTAATTATGTAATCGATTGGAATGTGATTCAGGTGGAGCAAGAAGGCGTCTCGCAAGTGCATCCTGTGCGCATATTGGACCGGAAGAGAAAACAACTCAGAAATTGAGCCATAGATCTTGTAAAGGTCCAGTGGACCTAGTATGGTCCTGAGGACATGACATGGGAGCATGAGGATGCTATGCGGGAAGAATACCCACATATTTTTTAAGATTTTGGAAATCTTGTCGATGTTGTGTAAAGAGTTGCACTGAGGACAATGCAAAAATAAGGGGAGGGGATTGTAATATCCCCAAGGACGAGCCCCAGTTGTATTTATGAATTGTAATTATGTTTATAGGCTGGTGAGCCAAGTGTATATAAGTTGGTGGGATTATGTGTTTATTAGGCAGGAGAGCCTAGGTGTTAAAGGCCAGGAGCCTAATTTGGTATATGTAATTATGTAGATCATTAATAAAATATAAACATCATTGCGTGCAGACCGACCAGGAAGAAAGAGTGATGGGGGACTAAGCTTCCACAAGGTTGGGTAAGGGAGGAGGCTAAGTGTTTGGGCCTAGGGGCTAAACTAGGGGGCTTACCTCTAAAGGGGATAATATTTTATTATTATTCCTAAAAAAATAAGGTGGAAAATTGATGAATGTTGTCCTAAGTTCTTGGAAAAAGGAACATATTCTAAGTGGAGTGCATGTGACTACAATAACACAGGTGTCAACCTGGGCGCATGTAGTTATAGCTGGGAAAGCCAGTGTTGTTGGGTTCGCTTCCCATTCTGTCATCCTCCGCCTGAGTTCGTTGGGATCTGGGGCATCTGAACTTGTTTTTCCTCTGTGTCTGCATCTGCATTGTTTCCGGGCCACGCACCCTGAAACTCATGGGAAAACCGAGGGACTGATCTATGTCTCTAGGGAAGCCTGAGTATCTCGTGTTTTTTTTATCCGTGTGGTGTCGTAACTGTGGGTTGTTGTGGCCATGCAATTCATCCATGAGTTGTTCTTTGTCTCTTGAGGAACCCAACACCTAGGTATTCTCCTTAGTCGTGTCGTGTTTTAGCGTGGGTTTTTGATGCCTACGATGACATGCCCATCTGTTGATGTTGTTGTCATCCATGTGTGAATGAGTGTTGAACCGTTGTTGTTGTCCTCCTTGTGTTGTATGGAGTTGAAGAAGAAGGTTGCCAGGACTGTGTGCAACACTCTCTCCAGGTGAGAGAGGTGCTTGTGGTTGAAGAGGCAGGTTGTCAGGCCTGTGAGCAACTCTCTCCAGGTGTTGGGTCTCATAAATGTCATATTTTCATCCACCTTTCCCTTCATCATTCTTCACATTTCATCGCCCCATTAACCTTTCGTGATATCATTTTCATAAATATATTTGGGTTTCACCTTATTATTTTCCACTTTATTCATTTTAGTATTAAAAGGGAATTTGTGATTAAATATTAGAAAATTGACATGTTTTCATATATATCTCAAAAATGTGTGAGCTTTGTAATATGTAGGAATATGTGAAGAATTAATACAAAAGGACTTCGCGAATACTTCCTCCACCATTTTAAGATTTGAGGAGATAATTCAAGCCTATTCCAAGGAGAAGATCATGGAGATTTGGTTGGCATATCTTATCCAAGATATATGAGAGATATGTGTGAGGATTTGAAGAGATCATATTTTGTAATAATGGGAAAGTAGTTGAGAGAATAGTGGATCTGTAATTATGAGATGGTTATCTTATCTTCAAGGCTCTCATGTATAAAAGAGAGTGCTCTCTCTTCATGAGTGGGTATTCATTGGGGGTAATTAGGATGAGAAAGAAAGTAGTCATTAGGATTTGATAGAAAGGGATTTTTATCTTTGATTCATAGTTTTGGTTTCCATGCTTTCATTATTCTGTTATGAAGATTGATTTGATTATTGTAATGTAATATTGCTTCATTGGTGTGATCTCACATATGTTGTTGTGTTATTCAACTCTTCACATGTTGTATTTTCTTTTCCTTCATGTAGTTCTCCATTCCTAGATTAATTTCATTTAGGCAATTTCATTTCAATCGTAGGTTGTAGCAATTCAATTCCAAGTCGTGTGTTTCAATTTCCTGCATTAGATTAATGGTTCAATTTCAGTTGTAGCTTAAACATTAGATTAGATTAGTCCTATTTCAATGCTACATACACTTTGTGTGTGCTTCGTAAGTTTACAAACCTCGGATTGACAAATTAGATAGTTGGACAAATACTACAATGTAATTAATACAACATTAGTTTGGCCCAATGTAACAACTATCGTTCCCTTTCTATGATTGTTGTTCCCTTTGAAGGAAGAGTCGTTCATTTGAACAGAACAATTGTTGTTCCCTTTATGATTGTTGTTCCCTGTGCAGGAAGTGTTGTTCATTTGAAAGGAAAATTTGGCGTTCCCTTTACGATTGTTGTTCCTTTACAGGTGTTGCATCCTAGGAGGATGAGGTATTGAAAATGGAATGTAACAACCTACGTAGGAAACAATTAAAATGCTTGTGCCAACACTTACCTTCGTATGATGCATAGAGGTTGTTTTTAGGACATCTTTAGAGCCCAACATTTTGGCGTCGTTGTCAGGGAAGCACGATGGATTGAGGTATTAATTATTTTTTTTCATTTCAATTCATGCAAGTGTGATCTAGATGTGTTGGTAAGGGGTCATAATATCTACTTAAATAGAGACTCCTCATGTTCTCCCTACCAACTAGGTAAAAGTAATTTCAATTTCTGCAAAGAGTGTTTCAATTTTCAGATTTCAATTTCTGCAAATTTCAATTCATGCAAGAGTGTTTAATTTCTGCAAGTGTGATCTACATGTTGTTAGAAAAAACAGGACCGCGGAGCAATAAAATAAAACAAATGCAGAAACAGAACACAGAAGACACACAATACAAGAGAGACACAGATTTAGATGGTTCACCCAGTGTGGGCTACGTCCACTAGAGAAATTGTCAGGTCCTTCCTTTATTATTATACAACAAATGAAGGGATACAACCTACAACAAAACCCGTTGTAACTTCCTCTTCTTTCTCTCACAGTATCCTCTCTCAGAATACAATATTCACCATCAACTATAGCTGCAATACATTTCCTTCATAAAAGAGGGTTGCCTTCTAGGGAAAAAAACCCTAACATAATCTCTACCGTTAGATCTGTGACCTTATAATGAACGGTCTAGATTTACAATGAAATTACAATATACTTTTACAAGGCATTTTTTGCTTCGGGGGCTTCGCCCTCGAACCCCCGCTGGGGGTCCGCTTGCCCCCAGACCCCCCAACCGGGGGGATAGCCCCCCTGGACCCCGTAGAGGGGGTACCTCCCCTCTGCACTACCCCGCGTGGAAGAGTGTACATACTTATGGGGTGTAAATACTTCATGGGGTATAAACACGGCTGAAAGAAAGGACCTCTGAATTAGGAAGATAATCAGGTTCCACAACCAACACATGTGTTGGTTCTAAGGGTCATAGAGATACTTCAGTGGAGACTCCTCACTGTCTCTACCAACTATCAAGAGTGTTTAATTTCCACAACTATGAAGAGTAATTGTTCTATGTTTTAGCAAGAGTGTTTTTATTTAAGTTTTTCATTTTGATTTGGGTGTTGTAAGAATCCTTTTTTTTAACATGGTTTAACAATGAATTTCAACTTAGAACTACTCACTTAGATCTTGGTAGATGTCAGTATTTTCTCTTCCCATGAAGATGAGATCTTGACAAGGATCAAAGATTCAAATGCTCCTCCAGAAACAATTGAAGATCCAACATCTGAAGACTTATGCATCTTATGACGAACAATTGATCGAAAAGGAGATCGAGGAAGATGAAGAGGAGTTACAGCATGATCTGAGCGAGGAACAACACACTTACGAAATCCGGATCAAACGATGGTTTCAAGTGAGTACTAGGTTAGATCCATTTAGTTTTTCTTCTTATTTTTTTAATTCACAGTTTCAACAGCTAATTCTGCATGTTCATATATATTTTCGATTGTCATTTACGAAATTGAAAGACAACATATTCTTATTATTGTTGTGTGCATGGCTAAATTGGCTATTTGACTACACATAAATAATCACTCATTTTTAATTAGCGTAGTGTAGGTAGGATTTTATTTTCAAGTTTTTTTATTTTTTTAGAATAAGTATGCTCTCTTCCCGCACCTTGCTATGATCTGGAAGATCATAAAATAGAGATCAAAGGAATGGCTATGAGATTGAGGAATGTTTTGGTATTGTTGAAGATTTGAAAAAAATGTTTAAACCAATTTTTGTCTTCAATTTTCAAAATCAATTTGTCTCCATTTGCTAAAGAATTTGATTCAATTTGATTTGTCTGAAATGCTAATAAAATTTCTAGTTTTATTTAAAAAAAAAAAAAAAATGCAAAAATTGAATTGAAGATACCTCACAAAATGGAATCTAGATTCTTATGATTTTTGTATAGGAAATTCATTATGTTATGATAAAAAAACCCAGTAAATTTTAGGCCAACTTAGTACACATTTTTCAAGAAAATCAATATAGTCACCTTCAACCATTTTTCATTTTTCTCAAAACCTGTGGTGTGGGTATTGCTGATTTTCAGTGTGTAGAAGAATTCAGACCATAGGAACATTCCTGCAAAATTTCAGCTCAACCCAGTTCACCGTTTGTGAGAAAATCACATTTGACGTTCACTATTACACCCTGCAAATACACCCTTGTAGCAACGTGCAACAAAAACAATAATAAAAAAAAATTGAATGCAATTCATATCACAATAATAGAACTTGGCTAGGAGATATGATTTTATGGGTGGAGGTTATAGGGTCAAACCCCATCCACACCACTCTTTATGTCGTGTTTTCAACAATTTAATGATTTGGCAATGATCTGTTAGTTATGCATTCTGTTTGAATTCGGCTATTGATGGAGTCACCCCTAGTTTTAGCATCCTTGAAAATGAAAAGTATACGCCTATAATGTTGATTGCATGCGAGAAGGATGATTTTAATATTGGGTGCTTTGTTTTACAATTTTCCGTTAGTATCATTTCTATTTTTTTCATTTTCCTTTGATATGTAAAACAAAATAAAATAAAAACTATGAAACCATAAAAAAACATTTCATTAAGAGAAACAATAAAAATAAAAACCATACAAATAAAAAAATGAAAAATGTATGGATAAAGAAGTTCTTGTTATTTGTTTTAGTTCTAGTTTTACTTCATGTTGTATGTGGTCGAATAGGTAGTGGTATCTACAAAGATCGTGATGATAAAAGTGTTTCCATAAACTCTTTAAGTGCAAGCATCCAAAAAGAGCACATTTGGATCCCTGTACAATTGCATACAAGCGATACTACCAATAAATAAAAAAATTGAAAACAAATCAAACATTCTAAAAATAAAAATTTGCAAATGGATTTTCACATTTCTTGAAAACATCATTAAAATCATGTTTTTATCTTATTATACTAAAATTATTGTGAAGTCACTTCACCAGGTATTCACGAAGAGGATTGTCAAAAATGCACTATCACCAACCGGTAAAAATGCATTTCATTTTTTCATTTGGTTGATAGCATTAGTATTAATTTCTCCACTTTATGTTTTCGATATTCTCACACTATTTGTTGCAGATTAGTGCTAACATTTTACAGGTTCAAAGACAATCGAATTTCTTGCAGAAGTGATTTTCAAAAATCACAAAACTTTTGAAAAAAAACATGTTGTATTGACTGCTTGAAGGAGTTGATTCTCGTTCTACACATCATGGCGATTGTTGTTACACAGTGACCATTCATAAAACCATTTTGCGTCATGAATTATTTCTTCCCATTTCTCCTTTAAAGCAGATTTATCATCCCCATGTTGAATCCCATCTTTCATTGAATTATCCTTCATGACTTCGCACACACCTATCTTTCTGAGTTGCATACATCTATTTATGTTTTTCAGTTCATTTTGCCTTCTCAATAAAACTCTCCATCTCCCTTTCCATGACTACATTTCCTTGCCATAAACACTGTTGCTACTGAGATATTTTCATTTATAGTCTGACCAATCATTTTACAAACTTGCATTGACTGATGTGGGATTCCTTAAGGCTCACCTTTCAATAAGTCTTTCCCCATCAACCTCAACACCTTATTTGGGATATAGAATAGAGTTCCTTTTGAGTACCTGGAGGCTTGCATGCCTTAATGGAAATTTCTCTCACTGACAGTCATGGGAATACATCACTATCCCTTGATTGTTAGATCTTGCAAGTGGATCGACATCCGCTTATTCGTTCGCACTTCGCAATATGTATTTGGGTACCTTGGCACTCATTGACATCAATGGTGAGTTTGCCTCGCATTGGTTAATGACATTCATCAATGGTTGGTAATCCAATGAATTCTCTTCATGCTCAACATCAACACATCCATTCGCATGATTAGAATTGTACCATTGGTTGTAGCAGGTGAAGACTATACATCTTTTCCATGAATCCTCAGCAGTTACAGCAGCATGACTTCAACTATATGAGAGTACCATGGTTCCACTTTCATACTTCCTCTTTTCCATGATTCATCAACAACAGTTCAGATTCCTCCACTTCACATTCTCTGATCCAACAGTTACATCAGTCGCAGCTATAGCATCAATCACCTTTTCATGATCCTACAATAGTGACATCTTCCATGCTCCAGCAGCTGCATCAACCATATTCCTATTGCATAGTTCATCAACATTTTGGGTAAGTGGAGGTATGTTATTTTCTAAAATTTAATCATGTAATTCCTCAACTGCTAGCAATGGATAATTTAAAAAATTCCCTCACCAAGCTCCCTTTCCTTTTCACTTATATGACTTATGCCACGTTGCATGCGGACATGCAACTAGTTCAGTTGGGGGGTAGGGGACTTTATTCACTATCATCACTCCATTTTTCCACTACCATCATCCCATTTTTTTCGTCTTATTTACCATTTACCAACATCTCTTTTCCAACGATACTTTGTTTCACTTTGCTTCATAAGCATTGATATACATATTGGCATGATTCACAAATATGAACAAGGGATTTCTTATACTCAGTGATGTTTCCTTATGCACATTGATAGCATATATTTTCCAGTAAGAATATGGGTAAATTATTATCATAAAAACAAGAGAACAAATAACGAAATGTATGTTGTTAACACAAAAACCAACATTATTTATATTCATGGTTTTCACACAAGAACCAACCATAAGAAAATGACAGTTGTTACTCATGTAAATCCCATCTTGGAAATATTCATTATCATCACTCAAAGCCGAAATTCAGATGCCAAACATTTCTTGAGAATATCCATGCACACTTGCATGTGGACATGCAACAAGATCAATTGGGAGGTATGTTGGGGCTAAGAAATGTCATATTTTCATCCACCTTTCCCTTCATCATTCTTCACATTTCATCACCCCATTAACCTTTCATGATATCATTTTCATAAATATATTTGGGTTTCACCTTATTATTTTCCATTTTATTCATTTTAGTATTAAAAGAGAATTTGTGATTAAATATTAGAAAATTGACATGTTTTCATATTTTGGGAGTTACACTTCGTGGAAAATAGGGTTTGTGGTCAGTCCTGAAACTAGTCAAAATCAGGTGTTTCGGGTAAAAACGTCATAACTTATTCATAATAGATCCAAATTCAATGAGACAAAATGTGTTGGTTAGGGTATAGTCTTTAGTATGTTTTTTAACAGTTTTAGATCAATTCATCAAATATTTTGTGTGGATCATGCTCTACAAGGTCACTCTCTAGAATGAGCCAAAATTCAGCAAGGTATGCCATTTTTTCTATAACTCCTTTTATGAGAGGTTCCAAGTAGTGACACTTGGAGGAATTGTATAAAGAACACTGAAGAACATTGTGTATTAGTTTCAGATATTTATACATTATAGGTTCAAAGTTATGATTACTTCATGTTAGGGTTGTTGACTAATCCAAAACTAGGCATGTGAGACTAAAGAAAAGTTTGATGAAAATGCTAGTCTCTTGTTTTTAAAGTTAAGGAAGGTTTGCAAGAATGTGATAATATACACTAGGTCTATTACAGAGCTATAAATCAGATTTGGATGATGAAATTGATGAGGGATTTTGGTTGTGGTACATGTTGAGTACATGGTTGAGACAAGTAGTTGATGAGTTGGCACACATACATGAGGTGTATAGTTGATGATGTTGGTACATATTGATGAGTCATAGTTGATGAGTAGTTGACACATGATTGGTATATACTTGGTACATGGTTGGATGCACTTGTTTATGGTATACTTTGATTACAGGTTGGTGCATGGTTGATGCACTTGTTTATGGTACAGGTTGATTACAGGCTGGTGCATGGTTGATGCACTTGTTTATGGTACAGGTTGATTACAGGTTGAGGTACAGGTTGATGCATGCTTGATGCATGGTTCAGATTTATTGGTACAGGTTTACAATGGTATATCTCACAGTGATAGTGTGACAGTGGTTCCATCATTCTACTTCTACTTCATGGTGGCAGGACGGGGCAAGGACAGGTGGTTGTAGCCACCTTCCAGTTGTAGCTGAAGAACATAGGGGGTTGTAGCCTCCTTCTGGTTGTAGCCAGAAAATTGGGGAGTTGGAGCTTCCCTCAGGTTGTATCCTGAGAAACTAGGGGGTTGGAGCCTCCTTCTAGTTGCAGCTAGAAAACAAAGGAAGTTTGGTGCTTCCAATGAATGTAATTATTCAATACATATAAGAAAAATCATTATGTGGTTTTCTCCCAATTTGGGTTTCCACGTAAAACACTGGTGTACTGTGTATGTGTATGATTGTTCATTTGTTCATTGCTTATTTACTTTGTAGTTATTGGATAATAATGCTTCATTGATATAACACTTGGATTATATGGTTAAAAGGGATTAGATTTCTCTATTACTGATTCACCCCCCCTCTCAGTAATCCAACAAGATCAACTCTGCTATCTGACCAAGAAAACTAACTATGCAATACACACTTTTGAAAGGGAGATCACACATCAATCATCAAGACATAACATGGGTAGTTCAATAGTCAATATACTGAGTATGTTGTGGTTCACAATGTCTTGTTGTGAACTTCTCTAGTTCTCCTTCAAATATGTCTGACAATTGTTGCCAACATTCATGTCTATGGAACAAAATCAAATTCATAAAAACAAAGCATATGCAAAAACAGGGTGAGTAAAGATCTCTAAGCAATCATATAATGGAAATCCTAGTCTAAGTTGTACTGCTATCATCTGACAGAGTTAAAGCTTCAACTAATTTAACATTTACACTATTGAAAACAAATGCTAATGCTAATCTACGAAGATGATGACCTTTGTTGGGCGGTGGGCCCTTGCTGCTACAATAGGTCAGCTACTGGAGTCTACAGTAATCTTGCTTTCAACCCACACATTACTCTCACTCAAATCTCAAAATATAGAATCAAAATTTTGTTAACAACTCAACTCACATTCAATCATATACAATCAAGACATGGAGATAAATGACGTCCTTATATTAATATTCACTTAGAATATGTTCTGCTATATCATACACTACTTCACATGATTGTAATATGCTAACTCTCCTCACTCTCCTCTCCACCATCCTTTCCACAACTATTTAAACAGTCTTATTCGTGAAACACAAGAAGGTGAAGTGATTTGCAAATCAGTCAATTGTTAAATTTAATTATTCGGTTACATATTTAGCTTCATCCTCATGACACGAAGTGCATGAGGATGAGGCAATCAACAAACTATTCTAACATAGCCTTGCTAAAGAAAATAGACATCCACCAATTGTCTTGGGTGCGATATGGAGCTAAACTTGGTACATTCGGATCTCTATATTGGTACCATATCATGACAGGTAGATGGTACCGGATCACGACAGTGTGAAAATGGTGGTACTGGATCACAACAGTCCACAACCGTTAGTACTGGATCACAACAGATGAGATTTTAGTACCTGATGCATTTGGTATCGGATTTAGACAGTGACCGTCTTGGTGCACAAGTACCGGATAGCTGAGCTGGTACAGGAATGCTAGATTTATCTAGAGGTCAAATATTTTACATGGAAAATTGAAGCATTAGTACATGAAACATTTAATTTCCTAGCTCAATATACCACAAAATGCATGAATTAACCATACTTTACCTTATGACCTTATTACTGGCTAATGGTAGCGTTCTTGTCATTCACCCAGGATTAGATAAGCCAAAAAGGTAGAGATGAGGAGTATAATAGGGTAATGGGGATGTCAATTTCGGGTCTCAACATTCCCCCATGCCAAAATAATTGCATGTCCTCATGCAACTGAAAAAAAACCCAAAAATGTTTCAAAACTTGTGGTTGTGTTCTTTACTTTGGTGGATGAATGATGTTGATGGCTAAGGCCTCTTCTTTTAGCTCCCTTTTTATGACCCTAATGTATTGTAGGAGTCGTAGTACTTTCTTGATCTTGTTAGAAGTCTCTTCATGGTTTTCTTGAAGTTATTGGTTGGTTGCTTTCAATTGTTCATTTTCCTTTTTGATATACCTGTCCAATAGTTGGTATTCCTTCACTTCATGTTGGAGTTCCTGATTTTGTTTTTGCAGTTCCCCAATATTTTTCTTCATTTGTTCTTTTGTTAAGGCCTTTTTTTATTCCATCGTTGTTGGTTGGATGCATTCTCTTTCCTCGACTTCCTCCCTCATCCCACATAAATTAATAATGGCTTGTTCCTCGGTCAAACTAGGGATGTCATATTGGACTGATAAGTCTTCAGAAGGGGAGGTAAGATCGATTGGTTCTTCCTGTGTATGAGGGATGACGATTGTTTTTCCCTTCTTTGCCATGCTCCTCATGGTTCTTTTACAAGGAGGTACCAGATCAGGGGTGCTCATAGGCTTCCTTTTCTTCTTTTCTAATTGTTAAATGGTGTCAGGGGATTGTGCTATAAACTGTTTACTTTTAGTTTCTGAGTTATTCTTCCCTTTCTTCATCATTCTTGTTTGATGGCCCTTTTCCTCAAATGCCACTGCTGAAGTCTCCTTTACTAATTTGGTTTTACCTTTTGATTCAGGACTTTTGAAAGTCTTATTGACTGTGGAAGAGGACCCTTCTTGTGTACTAGATTTTTCGTGTTGGCTCACTGCCCTAGATGATGATGGAGTTGTCTTATCCTTCTTGCCCTTTTTCTTTTGAGGTTCCTTATTTTTCTTTGGAGCATGTTGGGCTTCCTCCATAAGTTTTTTTTCTGTGGGAAGGTGTTGAGTGATAAGGGTTTTCCAACTAATCCTCTACTTCTTAATTTCATGTAAAACTAACATTTTAATGAGACCATGATGGTAAATGCTAGTCTTCTTAGTTTTGGATAGGGATTTAACACCTCTTACCATTTTGTTCAAACTCATCCATAGAAAATATGGGAAATCAATTTTAGGGCCTCCTTCAAAGTGTAATAGAAGCCTAAGATGACATATGAAAGTCACAACATACCTACCCCCACAAGTGACGAATCGTTGAAGACTAGTAATCATTGGATGATACTCTTCCTTGATATAGTTCCTAGGGATCCCCTTTTTCCAGTCAGGGTGCTGATGGTCTTCTTTCAAAAATCGTTGGCCCATTTCCTTATTGATTCCTACACATTTGAAGTATTTGGATCCTCTGCTAGGTAATCATGTGACCTCCCTTAAGGTTGCTTCATTGATTTTCAGTTGTAGATTGTCTATATGTGCAATCTGGTGCAGCGTTCGCAAACCCCTTCTCTCTTCTGAGCCGATTCTGCATGACCTCCCGGTCTAAGGATTGTTCTTTCCTCTTTCCTCGAGCCGAAGTGGCTCTTTTGATTACCTTCTGAAATCTCAATTCAATCCCGATCCATAGGTCATTCTTTCCCTCTATCACAGCCTTTTCACACGCCTGTGACTTTTCCCCAAAATGGAGTTTCCGGTTTCGGAACCCTCAGTGCTACGATCTCTTGAGTCCTTGACTCTTTGACCTTCCAACCTCTGAAATGTCAATTTTCCAAAATGGATTTTCTCACATTAGCCCCCCTGGCTATGCTCCTGTTCCATGTGACCACTACTCATAATACCGCAGTCCTATTTCATGGTTTCCCGGTGTGTAACTCCCGGTCCTCTGTCCTCTTGACTCCAGAAATGCCGATACCCGGAATGTCGAAATGGCAATGTCCCAGTCTCCTCCTTCCTCTTTGCAATTTAGGGTTTCCAAACACTGCAATGTATGGACTCTTGGTCTACTTGACTCCCAAAATGTCCATTCCCAGTATCTCGAAGTGCTATCTCCCCAGGTCTTCACCTTTTCACGTTTTCAGAACTCCAAATGATGAAATGCGTGGACGCCTTGTCCTCAGGATTCTTGGAATGTCAATATCCAAAATCTCGATATGTCATTTTCCTCCAGTTCTTCACCCTTCACACTTTCGGAGTTTCAAACACCGAAATACCTTTCGAGACCCTTGACCTTACAACTTCCAAAGTCCTGATCCCCGATACGCTGAAATAATGCCTGCTGGAAATCCTTTTGGGATTTCTCGTTTCGAGTCTCCCAGATGCAAGACTTCTCCTTGCCTCTGCTCCTTTGCACTTCCAGTATCCGAATTACCGAAGTGACAATGTGGCCCCTTTCACCTTTGGCCAAATCAACGGCTATGATATATCACCAGATCAACGACCCTGATCCTTTCGGACTTTTCCTCCATATGAGCCCGATCTCTTGTACACAGGATTCTGAAATCCCGTTACCTGGTATGCCAAAATGATCCCGGCTACACTGCTCTCTTGAAATACCTCTTCGGGACTTTGCGTTTCGTGATTTCGCGACTCCCGTTGCCTTGAGCCTTCACTGACCTCTGGTACCCCCGGTTCCCGAATTGTCGAAATGCCAAAGTGTCCTTCTCCTTTCGGGAAATCTCCTGAAATCCTGGATTGTTGCCACATGTCCCCTCAATATGGACGGTCCTTACTCATTTCGCAATTTCGTGACTTGCGACCCCCAGTGACACAAATCCTATGTCAACTTGAAACCCTAGTAGCCAAAATAAAAATGGGCTCCTTGATCTCTGCCACGTGTCCCAACGAATGGACGGTTGTGATCAACTTCAGGACTTCACCAAGTGTGAAGTTGAAATACTCACCTCTGTGAGTCCCAGTGTCTGAATCTCCGAAATGGATAATTTTGCGACACGTATCCTCCCTCGAACCAACAACTGCGATCTATTTCGCTATTTCGGGACTTTCACCATGGAGTGCCCCGATCTCTTGTCCTCAGGACCTCCAAACTCACGAAGTCCAAAATCCCAATGTGTTCACTCTTTCGAGACTTTCGTGTCCACTTCTCTACACTTAAGGGTTAAACCGTGCGCAAATTCCTGTCGATCCAACGGCTGCCGGCTATTCTGAGCGAGATCCAATGGCTCAAAATATCTCCTACTCTTCGCATTCCTCCACTGATCCTTGGGCATGGAAAATCCAATGGTCCAGATCTCTTCGGCTAATCCAATGGCAGTTGTGCCCCTCCTAAGATTGTGTGTGTTCTTCTTGGACTTGGAAGAATTATCCAAGTACAAAAGGCCTCAACCTTTGCTCTTCTTCGTCTGTGAGATCTGCGACTTGAGTCCTCGCCTGCGCGTATATGAAAACACTATCCCTCCTGAGCTTCTCCTTATCTGAAACCTTCAAAAGGTTTCCAACTTCTTCTTTCCTGCAAAGTCTGTGCACACGAAAGTGATATCCCTTCTGAGCTTTTCTATAACTCAAAGTCTTAAGGAACTTGGCCCTTTTTTCCTTCTCCTTTAGATGGATAAATATGATGCCCTCTTGGCTATCCTTTTCTCAAGAAACCTATTGTTGAGTCTTTAGGGTGTTCAACAACCCTATGAAGATCCCTCTCTGGACTCTTCTTCAATTCCATAACTCAAAAGAGTTCTCTTCCTGTGCCTATCTGCACACTGACTCAATTCCCTTCTGGAAAAGTTTTACAGAACTCCTCAGAGCTTCTGTCTCTCTTCTGAAATCACAGCTGAGTTCTTCCTCTGTGCCCTCTTGCACCTGCTCAATTCCCACCTAGAATATCTCTACAGAACTCACAATAGAGTTTATGTCTGCAACTGTGTCTCTCCTACATAGTCTCGCCTCCTGAGGTGTTCAGCAACCTCAAATGTCTTCTTCCGAGTTGTTGATTTCAGCAGCTGTGCCCACCTAGCACATCTTTGTCTGAATCCGCAGAGTTTAGAAGTTCTTCTATGCACTGGTATTCAGAGACT
>ML778008.1:1667382-1679213 GCA_009831015.1 Picea engelmannii
GAAAATAAATACCATGTTACCTTTTTTTTACCTTTGTATGATCAATACCCATAGCATGTGCGACTACTTGTAGATTGTCAGAATTCATCCTTTTAGACAGAAGTTTTTTTGAAAGCTTGGTACGGGAATTATCCAGTACTTCTTTTATTCTGTGTTTATCTTCTTTTGTATTTGGTTCTGCAGGGTGATCATGTGAGTCTGAAAAAGAGTTCTGAAGGGGCTCTTTGACCTTCCCCCATGCCAAGGATGTTGTATATCTATATGCAAGAAGATTCAACATATTATATCATAATGGAGAAAAGATGATAAGAGAAAAAGAAACCAATCAAATTTTAGAAGTACATTTATCACCTAGCATATGATATCATGCCTAAAAAGTGAAATTGCCCTTCTTTTGATGGTTTATTGACAAAGGTAGTATTCAGCAGTGAAATAGGGGAATATTTATATGTTTGCTAGAAGGACAGATCCACCTAAATTGCTTCATAGATTTATCATTGGATGTTATAAATTTCACAGTATAAGTAGATTAGAGTCCCTGGTTAGGGCTCCACTCTTAAGAAGTTTCCTTCTTAGGTAATGTAGGCTTTAGACGTCAGACCGGTAAGTTGACTTAGGGTGATTCTCAAATGGACATTTTCTTGAAGTAATTATTTTGCTTATTAATCTGGATTTTGTATCTCATGAAAGCCAACAATGACCTTTTCTCTTTTTGTTTTGGATGACAAAAAGTGAATTTTTCAATTAGACAAGTATAGATGAGACATTTCTCAACCAGAACCCACTGCCAGCAAGCTTGTTCAGTAATCCGGTGGGGTAGTTGTGATAATTAGTGAGAGATGCCTTCCCCAGGTAGAATGCCCCATTTCCAATAGGCATTTTCAGTACCCTGATGGGTTTGCCTAGTCATACCACAGACCAGTACCCGCTGCCAGCAAACCTGTTCAATATCCCAGCGAGTTAGTCTCTTAAACCCTTTTTCCATCAGAGGCTTCTTGTCCATAGTCACCTATTTTGGTTTTTATTAAAGAGTGATTTGCACGGTGACCGAGGAGGATCGTCTGAAAACCTTTTTACAGGCTAGGATGGCATTGGGTTTGAAGGTATATACTCTTGTTTGAATGTCTTTTAAAGATTTGTCTGAAGGAAAAATAAACTTTTTATGCGCATTATTTCTTTAGAGTAATCCAGATGTATAATTTTGTCTGAATTTGTCCATAAGAGAATGACCTAAATTTTCCTTAGGGTACTGGTACATCTTCTTCCATAAAAGTTTTCCTAGTGTGCCCATGGTAGAGAGTGTTCATATACTCATATGTTACTCTTTAGTAAGATAATCCAATGAATATTATTGAAGTATGGTTAGGGTGAGATAGTTACTTGTAGGCTAATATGTTTTTTCCTTTAAATCATGCAGAAGTACTGGATAAAGGAAACTTCTACTCTTTGAAGTAGATTATGGTTCTTTAAGCAATCATAGGTAAATATTGTGTCCCTCTTTTTTATTTTTATTTTAAGCAACAGAACCAAAATAAATTAAAATACTTCTTTTTAGCTAGCAACAAAACCAAAAGAAATTAAAATAATTTCTTTTAGCTAGCAATAGAACCAAAAGAAATTAAAATACTTCCCTTTAGTTGTCAACAGAACCAAAAGAAATTATTTCTTCATAAGGGCTACCATTTGATGCTACATTTGGCTTCTTCATTCCAACTGAAGTAGTTGTTGCATGGCTTCGTACATAAGATTTGAAAATATGTATAGCATGCTTTGTCAATTAGGTAATGTGAAATGATAGTACTATATAAGGACAGACTCTGGTACCAGACTGGTACCGGACCAGAACAGGATTTCTGGTACCAAAACAAAACAAAATATTGTTGATGCCTACAAATTGATGTTTAGCAAGTTCATGAAGGATCAAATAAATTATAAAAATTTACTTCCAAAAGAAAAAGAAAATTTGTGAAAGTAAAACAAAAGGAGGGAAGAATCTATTGTTACTTTCATCTTATTAACAAAACTCGATCCATACCTATATAAAAAAATTTAAAATAAACCAATCAATCAATGTGGATCAGTAGGAGGGTCTCCTTCCTTATTGATCATCTGCATATCTGAATTCTATAGTATACGAGTCGGGAATTCTTCTTTTGACAGGGGTTTGTTGTAAACTCACAACTGGTGACCACTCACAAGTAGTGGTGTATGTTGTTCATCAATTGTCTTTATCCTGATTGAACCATTATCATAGATAGTGTCAATTTTGTAAGGTCCCATCCAACGAGTAGTTAACTTACCTTTGAAGTTCTTGAATCTACTGTCATACAACAGGGCCCAATCTTCTTGTTGAAATTTTTTCTTTTTGAGATACTTGTCGTGCCATTTTGTTCTCTGCTCTTGAATGAGGGTGGTTCTTTGAAGTTCTTCCTACCTAATTTCATCCAACTCATTAAGCTGCAAGAGTCTTTGTTGTTGGGCTTCATCCAAGTTCATGCCAACTTGTACTGCAGTCCTGAAGGTTTTGATTTGGAATTCTATGGGAAGAAGCACCTACTTCCCATACACCAACTCATAGGGTGTATGTCCTGTTGTATTCCTCCAGGTGATTTTGTAAGCCCATAAGGCTTCTAATAATCTATCAGCCCAATCCTTGTGGTGTAGTTGTACTGCTTTGGTAAGAATAGACTCAATAACTTTGTTGGTAGATTATACTTGTCCATTTGTCTGTGGATGGTAGGGTGTAGATTTCATGTGTTTGATTTGCTACTGTTCTGTAATGGATTTGACTAGATGAGACGTGAATTGAGTTCCCTGATCAATCACAATTTCTCGAGGTACACCAAATCTAGTAAAAATATCATTAAAAATGAAGTCTACCACTGATTGTTCACTTGCAGCTGGTAAATCTTTTGCTTCAACCCATTTAGTCACATAGTCAGTGCATACAAGTATATACTTTTTCATTTTAGATGCAGGGTTAATGGGCCCTACAAAATCTAATGCCCATTTCTCAAAAGGCTCAATAACTACTTGGGCTTGAAGTGGCATTTGTTCTTCTGCAGTAGGATTACCCATTCGTTGGCATTCATCACAATTGGATACATAGGTTTTAGCATCTCTGAAAATATGGGGCCAGTAGTAACCAAATTGCAGAACTTTGTAAGCGGTCCTCTTGTCTACGAAGTGTTCTCTACAAGGAACATCGTGGCAGGCTTGCAGAATATCATGAATTTCATCTTCCCTTACACATCTCCTAATTACCAAATCTGGTCCTGTTTTGTAGAGGCAATCATCGTGCCACATGTAATTTGCACTTAGTTGAATTACTTTCTGTTTTTCTCTAGGAGACAATTTCGGAGGCATCTTCCCTGTCACAAGATAGTTAGTGACATCTGCATACCAAGGAGTGAATGTAGAAATAGAAAATAAATTTTCATTAGGAAATTTATCTTCTACTGGTGCATTATCTCCCAGATGAATCATTCTAGATAAGAAATCAGTCACAAGATTATCTTTACCAGGTCTATCAATAATGTTGATATTAAACTCTTGTAATAATAAGAGCCATCGTGTAACTCTAGGATTTGTTACAGGTTTGCTCATTAAGAATTTGATGGTTGAATGATCAATGTGTACAAAAGCTTGATATCTTGTAATATAGTGTCTAAATTTATTGATAGCATGGACTATAGCTAGCAATTATTTTTCTGTGACTGTATAATTAACTTTAGCTGGAGATTGATTTTTACTAACGAAGTAAATAGCATAGGGCATTTGATTTTCTCTTTGTCCAAGAACTACCCCAAGGGCTATGTCTGAGGCATCGATATAGATATGAAAAGGAAGGGACCAATTTGGTCCTCTTAATACAAGGGTAGTTGACAATTTATGTTTTAGAATTTCGAAAGATATTTGACATTCATCATCCCACTTAAATTCAGCTTCTTTAGATAATAATTTGAATAAACAGGTAGCTAGGCTTGTAAAATTCAGAATGAATCTTCTATAGTAGCCAGCAAGTCCTAAAAAGCTATGGAATTCCTCTTGTGAGGAAGGTATTCTGATTTGTGTGATGATATAAATCTTTGTCGGATCAACTCTCATTCCAGAACCGGAAATGTGATGTCCCAAAACAATACCTTCAGTGAACATCAATTTTTATTTTTCATTACTTAAGGAAAGATTAATTTCCTTACACCTAATCAAGACCTTTTCTAGACTGGTCAATGCTTCCTGGAAGTCTTGTCCATGGACTGTAAAGTCATCCATGTAGACTTCCACACAATCATTGGTCAAGTCAGAGAAAATGGCTAGGACAGTCCTTTGAAAAGTGGTTGGGGCATTGTAAAGTCTGAAATGGAGCACCCTATAAGCATAGGTACCCCAAGGGAAGGTGAAAGTGGTATTCTCCTGGTATTCAGGTGCTATTTGTATCTGGTTGTAACCATTAAATCCATCCAAGAATGAAAAATACTTCTTTCCGGACAAGGTATCCAACACCTGATCAATAAATGGTAAGGGGAAATAATCCCTATGGGTGGCTTTGTTCAACTCCCAGAAATCTACAAATATCCTCCACTTACCATTTTTCTTGGGAACTATGACAAGTGGAGATACCCATTGACTATCTGAAATAGGGTATATGAGATTGGCTCGAAGGAGTTTTTGCAATTCCTCTTTTACAATATCTTTAAGGGCTAGATTCATCCTTCGTTGAGGTTGTCTAACTAGTCTGATTTGGTCATTATTGTAGATATGATGTGTGCATGTGTCAGGGTGAATTCCTTTCATGTCTGCATAATCCCATGCAAAGGCATCAAATTGTCTTTGGAGCATTTCAATCACTTGCGTCTTTTGTTCAGGTTCCAAACTAGAGTTGATATACAAAGGTTTTCCTGGGATAATATCAACAAGTTCATTAGTTTATTCCTTGTCTGAGGAGGCTGGTGATAAAGTATATAATTGAGTGATATTGGGGTGCTAAGTTTGTTGAAATTAGGAACTAAAAATATGTGACAATTCTGCAAAAGACCTTGGGTATTCAATACAATTTGTGTCAGCCAAAAATAATCTTAAGACTTGTTCATCTGATTGTTCTTGTATTCCTCTTACTTGTTCAAGCATTAACAGAGGTCTGATGCAATATTCCTCTCCATAAGGGTTTTCTAACCAAATAGGTATTTCCTGTGCTGGTTGGGAAGGAGGGAAGATAACAAGTTTTTGGCTATGTGTGCCATTGGATATAGTCATCTCACCAGACCGACAGCTAATAAAGGCATCTGCTATGGCTAGCCAAGGGCAGCCAAGAACCACAGGGTGTCCTAGTTTGGAGGATGATTTAGAATAGATGACTAAAAAGTCTACTGGATATTCCCAAGAAGCTAGAGTGATTGTGACATCATCTAGACTTCCTGTAGGGATAATGACTGACTTATCTACCAACTCGATCATGGTTTGGGTTGGTCTTAACTGGTTGATTTGGAGCTTTTGCATAGTGTGAAAAGGAATTACATTAATAGTTGCACCCAAATCAATGAGTGTGTTTGGTAAAGAAATACCATTAATTTCAATAGTGACTACTAGGTTTCCAGGGTCATTATATTTGTATGGCATTTCAGAAATAAATTCAGATAATTGTCCCACCACCTGAACAAAGGGAGGTTCCTTCTTCTTCCTTCCTGGTTTCTTAATGCAAATATCCCTTGTGATTTTGGCGTATATAGGGATATCCTTAATGTCTTGCAACAGAGGTATTTTTATGCACACATTTCGTAATTCATTTTCTATATCTCTGTGCAAGGGTGGGTCGGGTTTCTTCACTAATAGTCTTTCAGGGTAAGGTGGGAGATTAATTTGTTGGGGTACTCGTACAGGTTGAGAAGTGATTGGAATATGAGGAGAGGCCTCTTCTTCTACAGGGGTGGTTTGATTGTTTTCTTCCTCAGAATGATTATCATTTTTCTTCCTGAATTATTACTACAGGATCTGATTGGTTTCCAACTTTCCCCAATCGTAGTTGAATTTCATAGGTGGGAAAGGTTTGGACTTTTGTATTCTGCACAGGGTGGGTGGGTCGATTATTGGGGTTAGGGACATGGATGATTTTAGGGGCTAAATTTCGCTCATGGGCTCATTTTCCAGGGTTTTTCCAAAAATGAGATTCGCTATTTTAAAAACGATTCGCCCAAATTCTATAGGATACAATTATTTTACCTTAAAAATCGCCAAAATTTTATAAAAACTATATAAAATCATCAGAAATTTGAATATTTTTACAAAAATATCACCAAACATTTATAGTTGGCATATGAAGGATAAGTAAGATTCGCAAACGTTTCTACATTTTAAAATAAATTTACATCCTTAAAATCATCCTTGGTTAGGGACTCGCTAGGCAGGGATTTTTGTTGGTCTCGGACGATTGTGGGTAGCTTGGTTTTGTGGTTGTTGATTGGCATTTATAGATACTTGTTTTTGTTGATTAGGGTTCAAGGGGGTTGTAAATTTTTGTTGTATAGGAGGTGGGGGTAAATCTTGCATTAGTGGTGGGTTGAATCCAGGTAGTAATTGGGAAATGTTTGCAGGGTACTGTGGGTATGTAGGGTAAGCGGGATTTCCATACATAGGTCCTCTCCAACCTTGTTGCCAAGGTTGAGTTTGAGCTTGCTGAGGTGTCCATTGTGGATAGGTCATTGGGGAAGGACCCCATTGTTGTTGTTGATATTGTGCATTAGGATCATAAAATGTATTAGGATTTTGGGCTCTCCAAGGTCTTCTAGAAGGGTATGGTTGTTCTTGTGAGACTCCTCATCCCCTATACATGGCTTGTATCTCAAGCAAGGTTGGACACTCATATGTGGGATGTTCTAGTGTACATAGACCACATATTTCTATGACATTTAATGGGCATTCTTTCTCACTATGCTTCTTTCAGCATCTATGACAAAATATTGCTAAAGAAACCTCTTCTTCTTGTTTCTTTTTTAGTTTTAGAGTATCTAATTGGTTACTTATTGTTCTCAAGATGTATGTTTTAAAGTTCTCCAATAAGTTTCCTAACTCAATTCTAGTGACAGTCCTTGAGCTTTGTTTTGTATTTCTGCTAAAGGGATCTCTTGGTCCTTTGCCTGTTTTAGCTTGTCCTCTTGAGTATCTCCTACAATAATCTGCAATTTCTGAAAAAGTCTTTTGGTGTACATCTCCTGAACTCAACAAGTTTAAAACTTCTATGCAATCATCTCTGAGACCTTTCAAGAATACAATTCTTACTACAGCTGGGTCTGTGGTGAATAGTTTTGACTTCCGATAGTTGTATAAGAACCTTTCTAAATAGTCTTTAGGGCTTTCATCTTCTGTTTTGCATTTTAAAAATTTAGTTTTTAGCATTATCCTTACAATAGTCTTGGTATTTCCGTAAAAATGTGTCTTTCATCTGATCCCAAGAGAGGATTGTATTTTCTCCTAAGCTCATGAACCATCTTAAGGTTGAATCTTTCATTGTAACAGGAAAGAGATTAAGTTTTTTGGCATCATCTGAGTAGTTATAGTTTCTACATAATATTTCAAGCTCGAATAAAAATAAATCTGGATCTTCAGTTGACATACCTCTGAAAGTTGGTAACGATGATAGTGGGATATTCTTCATGCTGATGTTTCTGGAAATATCCAAGATTGGAAACCCAAAAGTCTCAGTCTTTGTGGCTGCATTTCCTTATTCTTCTACCATTCTACTGATGGATGGTTCAAAAACTGGATTTTCTGTGTCTCCTAAATGTTCAGCAGACTCTCGTTCTTCCTATCCCAATACTGATTCTTCCATTTTAGGTTCTCCTTCTAGAGCCTCGCTGGCTCCCCTTGAATTTTCTCTTGGTGGAATTTTTCCTGCACCAGTGTCAGTTGGATTAGTGGGGGGGGGTTGTTTTTGAATCTTTAGAGCTTACAAATCTACCCTTGTTATCTCTATATCTATGCATAAAATGGAAATTTGATTCTTAACTGAATTGAAATCCAAATTCTATCTAGAAGGTAAGAAGGAAACCTGGCTTCGGAGAACCCCACTCTAGTGGCTGCGTGGCTCTTCACTCATGTCTTAAACATTTTATTCTCCTCCCTCAAGCAGCCTTTAAAATCATTAAAAATTTATGCAAACAATCTAAGCTAAAAATCACTTCCTACCGTTTGCAACTCCCCGGCAATGGCGCCAAAATGTTGTGTTTTTTATATGTTTAGTATAATGCACTCATTAATTATCAATCCAGGATTCGTAATCAACAGAGTTACAAGACACTAGTAAGAAAGGTAATTCTAATTTCATGAGTATAGAACTATTCTAGATTATGTATGCTGGAAACAAAAAAAACTAGCAAACTGAAATGCATTTAGGTTGTCTTTCACAGAGAGGCTATCTACTCCATTATGGCACATGCAAGTATGAGATGGAGTTGGTTTGATAAATAAACTATGCTATCTGACCCATAAAACTAACTATGAAATCCACACTTCTGAAAAGGAGATCACACATCAATCATCAAGACATAGCAAGGGTAGTTCAATAGTCAATATATTGAGTATGTTGTGGTTCACAATGTGTTGTTGTGAACTTCACTAGTTCTCCTTCAAATATGTCTGACTACTCCTGCCAACATTCATGTCTATGGAAAAAAATCAAATTCATAAAAATAGAGCATATGCAAAAACAGGGTGAGTAAATATCTCTAAGCAATCATATAATGGAAATCCTAGTCTAAGTTGTATTGCTATCATCTGACAGAGTTAAAGCTTCAACTAATTTAACATTTACACTATTGAAAAACAATGCTAATGCTAATCTACGAAGATGCTGACCTTTGTTGGGCGGTGGGCCCTTGCCACTTCAACAGGTCAGCTACTAGAGTCTACAGTAAGCTTGCTTTCAACCCACACATTACTCTCACTCAAATCTCAAAACATAGAATCAAACTTTTGTTAACAACTCAACTCACATTCAATCATAGAAAATCAAGACATGGAGATAAATGACGTCCTTCTATTAATCTTCACTCAGAATATGTTCTGCTATATCATACATTGCTTCACATTCTTTTAATATGCTAACTCTCCTCACTCTCCTCTCCACCATCCTTGCCACGACTATTTAAACAATCTTAGTCATGAAACACAAGGAGGTGAAGTGATTTGCAAATCAGTCAATTGCTAAATTTAATTATTCAATTACATCTTTAGCATCATCCTCATGACATGAAGTGCATGAGGATGAGGAAATCAACAAACTATTCTAACATAGCCTTGCTAAATAAAATAGACATCCACCAATTGTCTTAGGCGCAATCTGGAGCTAAACTTGGTACATTCGGCTCTCTATATTGGTACCGTATCGTGACAGGTAGATGGTACCGGATCACGACAGTGTGAAAATGGTGGTATTGGATCACGACAGTCCACGACCGTTGGTACCGGATCGCAACAAATAATATTTTAGTATCGGATGCGTTTGGTACCGGATTCAGACAGTGGTTGTCTTGGTGCACAAGTACCTGATAGCTGAGCTGGTACAGGAAGGATGGATTTATCTAGAGGTCAAAGATTATACATGGAAAATTGAATCATTAGTACATGAAACATTTCATTTCCTAGATCAATAAACCACAAAAATGCATGAATTAACCATACTTTACCTTATGACCTTATTACTGGCTAATGGTAGTGTTCTTGTCATTCACCCAAACTTAGGTAATCCCAAAAGGTATAGATGAGGAGTATAATAGGGTAATGGGGATGTCAATTTCAGATCTCAACAGATATAACATAGCACATCAAAATTGTATAGTCTTTGAGGTAAGTATAGAAAGAAAAATATCATCTTTTACATTAGCTTGAAACCAAGGTTTTTGAAGATATTTTGTGGAGTGATCTTGAAGATTTTCAATAATTTTTCAAGTTAGCTATACATAGCTCAATTGACTACAACCCCTTTCAGGTGGGGTTGAGATTTCAACCATTGGGTCCCATGGATGTTGTAGTACCCCTTGAATCCACATAGGAAGAATCATCCCATGTGCAAACCGAAGCCAACAAAGCCACCCGGTTCATTGAACGAATCCATCACATCTACCAACAGGTTCAGGATATTTTCCAAAAGTCCAATGCCAAGTACAAGAAATTCCATGATCAACACCGGGTGCCACACAAGTTTCAGGTGGGAGCTAAATTTTGGTTGCACTTGTAGAAAGAACACCTTACAAGACCCCATCGAAAGCTTTGTTCACTTCTCTATCAAACTTACACCATCACCAAGGCTATGGGTGACCATGATTTTGAGATCAACATTCTCCCCTTCCTTGGATTGCACCCAATTTTTAATGTGGACCTCCTTCGACCATACTTTCCACCCTTATTAGACACCTTAGAGATAGTAGAAAAATTGACACCGATAGAGCTCAACCCTGACTGCATGGAACATGAATCCACTGATCATAGTGTGGACACCAGCTCAAGGGAACTCGCCAATAGAAGCTTCATATTTATTGGGTTGTCAAAGCAGGGCAAGATCTGCACCAAGGCAAGTGGCTCACCCGTGGTCAAATTCAACAGAAGTTTCCTCATCTGGTGGGGGAACTCAACGCAATGGATACCATTGATTTCTAAGGAGGGAGGATTGATACAGGCAGATATCAGTGGCCACCCACCTCTTCCATCTGACTCACATACAAATTTCATCTTGGAAATTACAGTTTTTATCTTGACAATTTTTTTCTAGCTTTTCAGGTCCTAAAATTTCGGGGTCGTTTTGAGGCTCTAAACAATGTTTTTTGGGCCCGCCACAATCAAAATATAAATGGAGTCACAATATGATGGCATAATGTGTAGTCTTCATATATACCTTTCCAATGGGATATCGTGTGCCTAAAATGGAGATTGTATGTAAAAGTTACGACCCTAGGAAGTTGATGTACCAACTTACCCCATCGAAGCCCACATGATTTTTGGCGCTTCATCTCCTAGGGTTAGGTTTTTGAATGTATAGGGTTTTCTGTTTACTTATGGATGCTAAAAAATGCCTGGAGGCCTCATTGTAACGTGCTCAGATGAATTCGCATATCCACGACATCTCTTCTCAGAGATTAGCTACCACCATTCGAGCAAGATTGTTTTCAATCTGCATTTTACAGTTTCAACAGATTTCTTATTTAATAGAAGTTGAGTTCCATTGTAACTCTATTATTGTTCTTTGTATACCTATGTTAATGTTATAGATATGTGTTTCATTTCATTCCGCTCATAAATCCAGATAAAATCTCCACCTGAATTTCTTAATGATTGGGTCCCATATTGAAAATCCTCTAGGTCTAAGATGCAAACCCCCTACCTTGGCAGGGTCCACTAACCTCCCGGTATCTGGATATTCTCAAAACTTGAGCTAAAGCATATCTTTGATTCCCTGCTATAATATCCACAAATAATATCCTCAAGTCCTTTAGAGACTCAGCCCACGTGAACAAGCACCAGGCGCAAGCCTCCTCCACGTGACCACTACTCGTGACCACAATCCTAAATAAAAGGTGCGTAGCAACTCACAACCTCGGGACTTTTGTTATGAGCCACACTTGACTCGCCCAACTCCCGAACTTCAAACTAGCACTTGGCGTGTGCTAGCTCCTACCCTCAGTCTTTAGCAATGTGACCATTCTCTATGACTAAAGGCCAATCCTCTAAGTTCTTCGAGACTTCTCAACTTGCAAAGTTGGAATCTATTCCAACTCCTCTCCTTGAAATCCCAAAATCTGAACCCTCGATGCCAGATCAGCGGTCCATGCCTCCCGCAAATCCGA
>ML778008.1:1722786-1744951 GCA_009831015.1 Picea engelmannii
GCAATGTTTCCAAATTAAGACCAACCATCAAAGCCTCAAGTATTTTATGGAACAACGCATTTCCTCCCCAGAGCAACAAAAATGGGTTACTAAGCTATTTGGATATGATTATGATATAATTTACAAGAAATGCAAAGACAATGTGGTGGCGTATGCACTTTCCCGAAAATATGAAGATGAACGATCCCTTTTTTCTCTTTCCTTCATTGTACCAGATTGGCTCCAAGTCGTTCACCAGGAATGGCTACAAGATCCCAAAAGTTCGCATCTGATCCAAAAATTGCAGTCCAGTGCTCCAGCTCCCCTAGGGTACTCTTGGCTCCATGATGAGATTCAATACAAAGATCGCTTGTATTTAAGTAAACAATCAAAGCTTAAATCCATGATACTTTTTGAGCTTCATGCTACACCCACAATGGGGCACTCTGAGTTTACCAAAACCTATGACAAGGTCAAACGTTCTTTTTTCTGGGATGGTATGAAATAGGACATCCGTAAGTTTGTCGCTGAATTTGATGTGTGTCAATGCAATAAGGGAGAAACAGTCAAATCTCCAGGCACACTACAGTCACTTCCGATTCCACCTGCTATTTGGAAGGATATCTCTATGGACTTTATTACCGTCTTACCCAAATCGGGAAATAAATTAGTCATATTGGTGGTTGTTGATCGCCTTTCCAGGTATGCTCATTTATGTGCTCTTCAACACCCGTTTACAGCATCCACGGTGGCTCAAATTTTCATGGACCAAGTCGTCAAGCTTCATGGCATGCTGCACTCTATTGTTTCTAATCGTGACCCAACTTTCACAAGCAACTTTTGGCAAGAACTGTTCAAGATACAAGGCACCCAATTGCATCTCAGCAAAACTTATCATCCCTAGACTAATGGTCAAACAGAAGTTGTCAACAAGTGTTTGGAAACATACATGAGGTGTTTTTCCTCTGAAAATAAAAATCAGTGGGCTCAATGGTTACCCCTAGCTGAATGGTCGTACAACACTTCCTATCATACAACTACATGCATGATTCCTTTTGAAGCGGTATATGGATAGAAGCCACCTTCAGTTTTCTCATACTTACAGGGTACCTCGAAGGTCCAGGCGGTTGACCAAACATTTACAGTTCGAGAGGCTATTTTCCGTAACCTCATAGAGAACTTGGTCATGGCACAAAATCGCATGAAGCAACAAGCAGATCAAGGTCGCTCTGAATGCCAATTTGCAGAAGGGGATCAAGTGTTTCTGCGACTGCAACCTTACAAGCAAACTTCCCTCAAGGCCGAGCATTGTCAGAAGCTAGCGCCCAAATTTTATGGTCCTTACACAGTTCTCAAGCGTGTGGGACAAGTAGCCTATCAGTTAGCTTTGCCCATTCATTCGAAGCCACATCCTGTTTTTCATGTTTCATGCTTAAAGAAGGTGATTGGAACTAGGTGCCAAATTCAAACCAACCTTCTTGAGTTAGCTGAAGAAGGATCCATTTGGCTATAGCCAGAAGCATTTTTGGACCAGCGTGAGCATTGCCTACATCAGAGAACCATCAAGGAAGTGCTAGTCCAATGGAAAGATACAACTCCAACAGATGCCACTTGGGAACCAGCTACCATTCTGCAACAATTTCCACATGTCAAGCCTTGAGGATAAGGCTATTTTTAAGGGGGGGGGGGACATGTTAGGGTCCTAACCCACATATAGGTAGAACATTATATTTGGATGTAATAAAGGTCAATATTAATAAGGCCTTTCAATAAAATAGAATAAGGTGGATGTAAGAAGACCTAATAGAATCTTGCGCTTATAGAAGGATCTTCCTCTATATGCTTCTTTTGATAGACATATTTAGTATAAATAGGAGTTGAGGGTATGAGAACCCTAGCTTGGAGATTATTGTAATAGAGTGTTTCTCGACTGGAGGTTTCCCCCTCAAAGAGGCCCATGAACATTGCTTTCTGAATCAAGTTCTATTTTTGTTGTTGTTCTTATATCATTTTTGTGTTATTGTGGAGATTGTGTTGGATTATATTACTGTTATTCTACCATTTCGAGCATTTTATTTCTGTACTGCATACTTTTTATATCTAGTTTATTACATAATTTGTGTGGGGCCTATCCCAACAAAGAGCCTTCGATGACTTGAAGCAGCGTTTGTAATCATGCCTAGTACTTTCATTACTGGACCTACAACAACCCTTTGAGATCAAGATAGATGCTTTAGACTATGTTGTGGGCGTCATTCTCACTCAACACAACCAACCCATGGTGTATCATAGTGAGACACTATCAGATGTTGTCCGTAAGTACCCTACTTACGAAAAATAAATGTAATTCATTGTGAAAGCCTTCCGCCAATGGAGACATTACATTCTGGGGAAGGAGACAATCATCCACACTGATCACAAGCCACTACAGTTCATGCAGAACCAAGGCAAATTGTAGAATGATTTCCATCAGAAGTGGTCCATATACTTACAAAAGTTCAACCTCAACATCAAGTATAAAACATGAAGTACCAATTGATTTGTTGATTTCCTCATCCGACCTCCAGTCACGACACTCACCACGGTGCTAAACTCTTGCGGCCATGAGACTTCCAGATGGCCCCACCTCTATGAGATAGACCCTGAATTCTCCACCACCTACCAAATGTTGGGAACAAACTCAGTGGTCACTAATTTCCATATTCAGGATGGGTTGTTGTGTCGTCTGGGCCATATATGTGTTCCATAAAGCGAGCATGCGAAGTTGATTTGGGAAACTCACTACAGTCAGGTAGCAAGATACTTTGGCATCGAAACGACAGTGGAAATGTTGCAAAAACATTTCTACTGGATGAAAATTCGACAGGATGTTGGCAAGTATATCAGGTCCTACACCGCCTATGCTATTGCCAAATTGACCACTAAGAAACAAGTACTATACACTCCTTTACCTACTCCTGACAAGTCATGGGAATCCATCTCAATGGAATACATGTCGGGCTTCACATCCACTAAGAGGGGCAATGACTGTGTTTTTGTGGTTGTTGATCGCTTTTCCAATATGATGATTTTGGCCACCTACAAGAAGAACATCACTGAAAAGGCCACTGCCAAGCTCTTCTTTGAACACGTCTGAGTACACTTTGGGATCCCACAAACCATTGTCTCATATCGAGATAGTATTTTCCTCAACACATTCTGGTCGAGGCTCTGGTCACCGCTGGATACCAAGCTCACCAAATCCATTACCTTCCACCCCCAGATAGATGGCCAAACTAAGGTCGTAATCATATGATTGTACAATTCCAAGCACCCCCGCACATGGCATGAGAGTCTTCCCTATGTCCAGCATATATACAAACGATCCCTACATAGCTCAACTAGATACAACCCCTTTCAGGTGGGGTTGGGATTCCAACCATTGGGCCCCATGGATGTTGCACTACCCCTAGCGAACACCTTGGTCGACTCGTCCCCTGCTCCAATAGAAGATGACAAAGCCACCTGGTTCATTGAGTAGATCCAGCACATTCACCAACAACTTCAAGATATTTTACAGAAGTCCAATACCAAGTACAAGCAGCGCCATGATCAACATCGGGTGCCACATAAGTTTTAGGTGGGCGACAAAGTTTGGTTGCACTTGTAGAAAGAATGCATTACAAGGCCCCATCAGAATATTCACCCACTACGATATGAGACATACACCATCACCAAGGATGTGGGTGACAATGCTTTTGTGCTCAACATTCCCCCTTTCCTTGGCCTGCACCCAGTCTTCAACATGGCTCTCCTTCGACCATATTTCCCACCATTATTAGACATCTTAGAGATAACAGAGCAGTTGACACCAATAGAGCTCAACCCTGACTGCATGCAACATACATCCAGTGATTAGATTGTGGACACATAGATCAATAGCACCCAACATCAAAGGATCCAAATTTATCGAGTTGTCAAAGTAGGGCAGCTCCTGCACCAAGGCAAGTGACTCACCCGGGGCCAAATTCAGCAGAAGTTTCCTCATCTGATGGGGGAACTCAATGAAATGAAGACCATTTCTTCCTAGGGGGGGAGGATTGATCCAAATATATGTCAGTGGCCTCCCACCTATTCCAACTGGTTCATTTTGGTAGTTTTCGAGTTTGGCAGTTTTATTTTCCTAGTTTTCGAGTCCCTGACTTGCGGGGCCATTTTGAGGCCCTAAACAACGTTTTTAGGGCTCACCATAATCGAAAATGCACCTAAAAAAAAATGTGTATTCCTCTGATAGACCTTTCCAATGGGCTATCGTGCACCTAAAATGAAGATCGTATGCAAAAGTTACGACCTCGGGAAGTTGATGTAATAACTTACCCAAACGGGGCCCACATGACTTTTGGCACTTCATCTCCTAAGGTTAGGTTTTTGGATGTCTAGGGTTTTTGAGATTCTTGTTTAATGTAAAAAGGCCTTCATAGCCTCATTGTAATCATCTTCTTTCGAATGAGTGCAACCGTCACATCTCTTCTCAGAGATAAGCCGCCACCATTCCAACAAGCTTGTTTTCTGCTGCATTTTACAGTTTCAACTTATTTCCTTATTGAATAGAAAACCAATTTTGTTGTATCTCTGTTATTCTATGTTAAGCATCTTTTAATAATCTGTATTAATTTCGTTCTGCTCATAAAATCTGGATCACAACTCTCCTACCTTCTGATGTGACTTAAATATGGATATGGATATGGAGAGTCCTTTGCCTTGTAATCTACTAAGTCTAGGTCCTCCATCTCACTAAGTGATGGCCATACCTCGCAACAAAAAACCCCTAGATAAGACTTCATATATATGGAAACCCTCAATCATACTGACATAGCCATACTATAGTTGAATATCAAGTGCAAGATTCTATTGTGATATATGGAATAATTGAGCCATTAGCTTAATGAGGGCATAACGTTCTCATGTGGACTATGTTTGAGGAAACAAAACCATTGTTGGAAAGCCATCAACTCATACAATGTAGTAAACACCTCTAGGACATATGGCTTTGAGTTTAAGACCCCAAAATTACACTTCATTCATCATGAATCAAAGGATCGAATTTTCATTGTTGGTATGTTAGTGTGATTTTATGGATTTGTCCTAAACCGACCCTTTTAGGTCCCAAATTGTATATTCCCAATTCTAGAGAATAATTAAAGTCATATGATGACTATGTAGATCCATTTTGGATCACTTGGCATAGGTGGTAAAACCATAACAGATGACTTTCAAAGTCAAGGAGATGAAAGCACTAGAAGGATTGGCCATAACCATTAGTGTTGCAAGACCCCAATATTCCAAAGGAAGACTAGGAAAATTGACCCCTAGTGGAAACATCATTAGAGATTTTGTATTGGAGTTGAGGTTATGATCCAGGTGGATATCGATGGCCACCCACCTTTTCCAGCTGGTTCAAAATAACTTTCTGACAATTTTGGTAATTTACTATTTTTAGCAGTTTTTCAGGTCTTGAACTTTCATAGTCATTTTGAGGCCCTAAACGACATTTTTTGGGGTATAATGCAGTCAAAAAAATCATGAAATTTTGGGCAACAATTGTATTCCTCGGATATATCTTTACGACCATGGGAAGTTGATGTACTGACTTACCCAAACAGGGCCCACATGACTTTTGGCGCTTCATCTCCTAGGGTTAGGTTTTTGGATGTCTATGGTTTTTGACACTCCAATTTATTGTAAAAAGGATTCTAGAGCCTCATTTTAATCATATTCTTGAGAATGAGTGCAACCGTCACATCTCTTCTTAGAGATAATCCGTCGCCATTCCAACAAGCTTGTTTTCCACTGCATTTTATAGTTTTAGCTTATTTCCTTATTGAATAGAAAAACAGTTTTACTGCATCTTTGTTATTCTTTGTTAAGCATTTGTTAATAATATGTAATCATTTTGTTCTGCTCATAAAATCCAGATCTGTTGTATCAGAGCGGTCTGCTCCTTGTCGTCTTAATGCATGTCCCCAATGAGGTCAGAGTACAAAGAATTGGGTCTCAAGCTTGTTTCTCTTGAGGACCAAATCTCTCGCACGCCCAAGCAACCTCTCATGGAAGGAGAAAAGAAAGATGACGAGACAGGAGATCCTTTCAAAAAATTTCTTGAGGAAGCCCTCATGCAACAGAGGAACGAGATTATGGATAGTTTCACACAAATCCTTTAGCGGATACCAACAGGAGATGCATCTTCTTCGAGCGGAGGTGTCGCCCCCTTCAAGGTACAAATAAACTTCGATATTCCTATATTTGAAGGTCAGATAGATGAAAATGGTGTAGACAAGTGGTTGAATCTACTAGAAGGGTATTTTTTTGTCCATAACTTTTCGAATAGAGAAAAGATTACTTTTTCTCTCCTCAAATCTGTTCCCCATGTCAAAAATTGGTAGGAAACTTTCTGTAAGAAAAAGGAAATAGAGGAACCCTCATTATTTATAGTCACGACCACCTGAGAATCCTTCAAGGATGTTATTAATGAAAAATACTACCCTGTTGGAAGTTATGATGACTTGTATACCAAATGGACCACACTGCGGCAAGAAAGAGACCAAGCAATGCCACAGTTCACAAATATCCTCCATACCTTGTGTACCAAGATGGGTATCAAAGATTCAGAGTGAAATATGGTGCTCAAGTATCATGGTGCTCTGCATAGATACATCCAGACTGAAATGGAATTTCTAGATATATTTTCCTTGGGTGAAGCCTACCGATATGTCGTCAAAATCGAGTAGAATCTCAAACAAAAGACGCGACAATTTGGGCTCGGGAACCCCTCACATCAAAATCCAGGAAAGGGCGGCCCCTACCCATAGAATAAAGGATAGAGAAAAGATGGACAGTAAAAAGACAACCAGTCCAAGCCATGAGAAAAGAAGGACACCAGAAAGACAAAGAAAGATACTAGGAAGTGGTGCGACTTCCATAGGATCCCTTGGCATAACACTGTTGACTACTGCTCAAAGCAATCGCTGGTGGATGAAGTGAAAGCCTCTGAATCATATGCAGGTTTTGAGTCTGAGTCAAAACCAGAAAGGGGAAGATGGATCATTGACGTGAAACCCAGTGCCACCATTTCTACCACCAAGCTCCCACCTAATGAACCAAATGAGCCAGAAGAGGGAGAGCACCTCTTCCATTCACAGATGTGGGTAAAAGGCACCCCACTGCACTTCATAATTGATAGCGGTAGCCAGAAGAACCTCATCTCAGTAGAGGTTGCAAGCAGTTGGCCCTACCGACAATGCCACACCGACAACCCTACACCATTAGATGGCTTTGCCAAGGAAGCGATCTCCGCATCAGCCAACAGTGTCGACTGTCGTACGAAATCAAGCCCTTCAAAGACAAGGTATTGTGTGATGTTTCTCCTCTCAAAGTTTGTGATGTTCTTTTGGTCCAACCTTATTTATGGAAACGTCATGTTGTATATGAGTCTAGGCCTCGTAGTGTTATTATTACTTTGAACAGGAAATTGTACAGGATACCTGAGGCAGTCCCACCTAGTGTTATTTCCTTGATCTCTGCCAAGCAATGTAGGAAGGTCATCTCTCAGACGGGGAAGTTTGTCTTATTCATGATTCACTCTTAGAATGAGAGAAATATCACAACCATATCCAGGGTCTTTGCTGCCAACCTCTCCACACAGCAGAAGAAAGTAGATAAGATCGTCGAAGAATACTCTAATATCTTCTCCTCACCTACCAAGGTACCTCTGCACTGTCAGGTCAAGCACCCCATCGATATGACCCCTGGTGCACTGTTGACCAATTGGCTAGTCTATCGTCACTCTATGTTAGAGACTAAGGAGATCAAACGACAAATCCAAGAACTTCTCCACGAGGGGCACATCCATCCCAGCTCATCACCTTGCGAGAGCCCAATCGTACTGGTACAGAAGAAATATGGAACCTGATGACTCTGCATTGATTATTGGGCCCTGAATAAAATCACAGTAAAAAATCGGTACCCAATTGCCCGAATCAAAAACCTCCTTGATCAACTCATGGGAGCCAAATACTTCAGTAAGATTGATCTGAATTCTGGCTACCACCAGGTCCCGATAGAATAGACACATGTATGGAAGACTACCTTTAATTCAAAGGAAGGCCCTTTTTAATGGTTGGTCATGCCCTTTGGTTTTAAAAACGCTCCCCATTTTCATGAGGATAATGGATAATATCCTGCGACCATTCACCAATACTTTTGTAGTGGTTTATCTGGATGCCATTCTCATTTACAACAAGTCTTGGGCAGAACACTTGCAGCATATTCAACAGGTTCTGCACACCTTGTGACAGCACAAGCTATACGCCAACTTGGAAAAATTATCCTTCAGCATGGACATGGTCCATTACCTGGGCTACATTGTTGATCAGCATGGCGTACATGTGGATCCAACCAAGATCCAATTCATCTATGACTAGCCAGCCCCAACCACACTCACTAAGTATCGGAGCTTCTTGGACCTTGCCAATTTCAACCGCAGGTTCATTTTGGGATTCTCCCATATTGCATGGGCCCTCAACCAAATAACCTGGGGTGGTGGTAAGGTAAAATTTACATGGGGCCAGTCTCAACAACAAGCGTTCGATGATTTGAAGCAATGCTTGTGCTCAGCCTCAGTACTTTCACTACCATACCTGTAACAGCCCTTTGAGATCGAGACCGATGCTTCAGACTATGTTGTGGGTGCTATTATCACTCAGAACGACCACCCCACGGCCTATCATAGTGAGACACTAGTAGATGTTGTCCATAAGTACCCTACTTACGAAAAAGAAATGTACTCTATTTTTCAATCCTACCGCCAATGGAGACATTACATTCTTGAAAAGGAGACAATCATCCACAATGATCATAAGCCACTGCAGTTCATGAAAACACAAGGAAAATTATAGAATGACCACCATCAAAAGTGGTCCACATACTTACAACAATTCCACCTCAACATCAAGTATAAAACAGGAAGCACCAAATTCATCGTTGATTGCCTCAGTAGATCGCTAGTCATGACACTCACCACGATGCTAGAATCTTGTGGCCATGAGACCTCTGGATGGCCCCAACTCTATGAGACAGACCCATACTTTTCCCCCACCTACAAAATGTTGGGTGCAAACGCAGTTGTCGATAATTTCCATCTTCAGGAGGAGTTTTTGTGTCGTCTAAGCCATATCTGCGTTCCATCAAGTGAGCGAGAAAAGATGATCTAGGAAGCCCACTACAGTCGGGTGGCAGGACACTTCGGTGTCGAAAAGATAGTGGTGATGCTACATAAGCATTTCTACTGGCCAAAACTTTGATATGAGGTCAACAAGTATATCAGGTCCTGCACTACCTGCGTTATTGCCAAACCAACCACTAAGAAATAGGGCTTGTACACCCCTCTTCCTACTCCTGACACACCATGGGAATCCATATCAATAGACTACATGGCAGGCCTCCCATCCACCAACTGGGGAAATGACTATGTTTTTGTGGTTGTTGATCGCTTTTCTAAGAGGGCGATTCTGGTTGCCTGCAAGAAGAGCATTACAGCAGAAGCCACTGCCAAGCTCTTCTTTGAATGAGTTTGGGTACATTTTGGAATCCCACAAACCATTGTCTCAGATCAGGATAGTCAATTTATCAACACATTTTGGTCGAGCCTCTGGTCACTGCTAGACACCAAGCTCACAAAACCCACGGCCTTCCACCCCCAGATAGATGGCCAAACCGAGGTCGTAAATTGAATGATCGTGCATATCCTTCACATGTATAATTCCAAGAACCCTCGCACATGGGATGAGAGTCTTCCCTATGTCCAGCATAGCTGCAACTGAGCCATGCATAGCTCAACTGACCACAACCCCTTTCAGGTGGGGTTGGGATTCCAACCATTGGGTCCCATAGATGTTGCACTTCCCCTTGCAGTCACCTCAACGGAATCATCTCCTGCTCCAACTGAAGTTGAAAAAGCCACCCGGTTCATTGAGTGGATCCAGTACATATTCCAACAAGTTTAAGAGATCCTACAAAATTCCAATGACAAGTACAAGCAACACCATGATCAACATCGGGTGCCACATAAGTTCCAGGTGGACGACAAAGTTTGGTTGCACTTGTAGAAAGAACGCCTTACAGGACCCCATCGGGAGCTTTGCCCACTCCGTTATGGGTCGTAGACCATAACCAAGGTTGTGTGGGATAATTCTTTTGAGCTCAACATTCCTCCTTTCCTTAGCCTACACCCAATGTTCAACGTGGACCTCCTTCAGCCTTATCTCCCACCATTATTTGACACCTCAGACGTAGCAAAACAAATGACACCAATAGAGCTCAACCCCGAATGCATACAACAAGCCTCCAGTGATCAGATTGTGGACACACAGATCAAGGTCACTTGACAACAAAGGATCCAACTTTATCAAGTCATCAAAGCAGGGCAACTCCTACACCAAGGCAAGTGGCTCACCCAAAGCCAAATTCAGCAGAAATTTCCTCATCTGATGGGGGAACTCAACGCAATGGAGACCATTTCTTCCTAAGGAGGGAGGATTGATCCAGGTGGATATTGGTGGCCACCCACCTTTTCCAGCTGGCTCAAAACAGTTTTCTGACAATTTTGGTAATTTACTATTTTTAGCAGTTTTTCGAGTCCTGAACTTCTAGAGTCGTTTTGAGGCCCTAAAAGATGTTTTTTTGGGTATGTTGCAGTCGTGAAATTTCATCATGATATTATTTTGGGCAACAGTTGTATTCCTCAAATATATCTTTCCAACGAGTTATCGTACGCCTAAAACGGAGATCGTATGCAAAAGTTACGACCCTAGGAAGTTGATGTACTGACTTACCCAAACAGGGCCCACATGACTTTTGGCGCTTCATCTCCTAGGGTTAGGTTTTTGGATGTCTAGGGTTTTTGACACTCCTATTTATTGTAAAAATAATTTTAGAGCCTCATTGTAATCATCTTCTTACGAATGAGCACAGTCGTCACATCTCTTCTCAGAGGTAAGTTGTCACCATTCAAGCAAGCTTGTTTTCCGTTGCATTTTACAGTTTCAACTTATTTCCTTATTGAATAGAAAACCAGTTTTACTGCATCTCTATTATTCTGTGTTAAGAATCTGTTAATAATCTGTAGTCATTTTGTTCTACTCATAAAATCCGGATCAGGTTAAGCTACCAAGGTTTCAGAATAATCCATCCAAATTTGGAAACTAAAAAACATCATGTTTGTGGACAAATATTAATTGATCTCTCCAAAACGGAACATCCAACATTGCTTATTATATATTTAAACAATGCTTGTGCAATTTGTTCTTCTCTACAGGTAAAAAATAAGCACCTAAATACCCAATATTTCCTAAATTTTTATTAAACTAGTCTAGTTTCATCTTAACTTTGGATCTACTAAGTGTCAAGAATGATCAAATGCCCAAGTGCAATCTCTCTAATGATGCAAAAACTTGAGGAATTTATACCTTAAGGGATTTGATCCCTCTCCTTGCTTTAATAGATATGAGTTTAATATGAATCTAGGCTAATCGTTATGAATAATTTATTAGAGTCAACTTACTTATTTCACAATTTTTTATTTATTTTATTGTGTTATTTTAGTTTTTAGGCCAACACATGCTAGCCTCAATGCTACACCATTATATTACACATAGCCAACACCTAGGCTAGAGAATGTGCCTCTTGATGTAGTAATATCTCGGAGTGGGCCTAATGGTTAAGAATACATGTTTCCTCCTTGGCGGTCATAGGTTTCAATTCATAGAGAGGCAGAGTATGTGCACCTCCATAGACTAAACAGTTAAATATCTATACAAAGGGATCCCTTGTCTGAAAAACAAGAGGATCTCATATATCAATTTGGCCGTTGGTTAGGCCACCACCTTAAATTGGATTACTATTATTATTATTGATTTGTGTTTGCACTTTTATTTGAGCCATAATTTGATAATACTAATACTAATAATCTATTTTTAAGGTCATGACCAAGCACCAAATTGGTGTATGAGACCCACTTGTTTGTGGGACAAGGGACCCCCTCCACACAACGATTTGACTACTAAAGTCTATAGAGGTATACATACCTTCCCACCTCTGAATTTGATCTCGTGACCTCCAACGAACATGTTCTTACCCATTAGGTCCACTCAAGTTGTATCCTTATCGATTGTCACCTTATTAATCATTTTATTGTGGCCTTGAGAGACACATTTTACTACCTAAATAAATCTGTGACACATGTCACACAATAAATAATAAATCAAATATTAATAATAATAAATCTTTTTTTTTTTAAGTCAAACTCATAAATAAAAAAAATTTAAATAAACTAAATTAAGTTGGACTAATATTTACCCTTGTTCTATCACATGCTGGAGACATCAGATTATTCAAAGTAGGGTTCTCGAACCATTTGTACGATAATTTCAATTTCCTATTTGCATGATTTAAAATTATGGTTCATCATTTTTTTAAAACATTGTTGTTGGAAAGTGACAACTAATTGACCTGAATTGGTCTGACCTGAATTGGTCTAGTTGGTTCAGGATGGTTTCTTCAATAAGATCTTGTTCAAACTAATCAAATATAGGGGCAGTATTAAATGTTTTCAGTTTTGTATAATTGAAGGAGGAGGTGTATAAATATCAATGTCTTTGAGGTATTTGATGAGCAGGGCTTCAAGCCCTCTCCTGGGCTGCCTGGTTGCCTAAGGCTGGCTGTAATCTCATGGTTTCTCCTAATAGAATGTTTATTCCATTGTACTGTGGATGTTTCCCTCATGAGGTGAAGGAAAGTTTTACCACGTAAATTGTTGTTCTCCTTTGTGACTGTTATCTGTGCATGCATGTTTGTCTTGTTTGATTCTCTGCTATGTTAAGATCTTTGTGGATGTAAATAGTCAACAACTCGTATCAGAGCCACGGAGAAAGAGCGTAGTAGAGGTAGGGACCTGCGACACGCCTCTCCAGAAAGCATGGATCTATGGTAGCAGAATTCCTAGCAGGAGTTCTAGAGGATGCAGACAAGCAAACAACATGACCAGGGATTTGAATCCTTGCTGTGTTGTTTCGGTCAGTACCTGCCTAACTATCAAGCGAGCCAAGTTTGGCGTATTGATGTGATTAGAAGTGTTGATTGGATTTTCTTATGTGGTATTCATTGATATAGAGTCTGCATAGGTGAAGCTCCCGTAAATCCTGAAGCAATCAACACACGAGAACCAAAACGATCGTGAGTTCCAATCCTTCCCAGAGTTGCGAGATCAAGTTCGCAGTCTATGAGTGCTGCAGGTTGATGGAGGAGTGCACGCCGGCTTACATAGCCCGCGTGCGGGAACAATTATATGGGCGGTGGGTCTGAGGGATCTACGACGAAGCTGTGAAGGACAAGATCCTTCTGGGTACACCATAATAGCTCAAATACCATTTTACAAATTTCTTCAGCCCAATCTGGAGGTCCGTAGTAGGCTGGTAGCCAAGCTCTGTGTGAGTGAGACTGACATTAGCATGGGTGAAGGGCACATCTCCATTACTGGGCATGCTAATAATATTTATGTTTTTTGGCCTTCACCTTCAGCAGCCTCTTGAGTATGTTTACAAGATCTGGCACAGAAACAGGAGAAGTGTTGCCAAGATTGTAGATTATAAGCTGAGAAGGACCCTTTTTTCTTCCCTCAACTGCCAATACTCTTCTTTGTAGTATCCAATCAGCCCCAAGGGGGTGGTGAGCCTGGCTGGGATGTTTGTAAATCTCTTGTTATTGAACAATGATAGAAGTTGTTGCTAATCTGCATGAGATTTGAATTCCCCATGTAGCCAGGCGGCAAGTGAGATGAGAAGGAGAGACAGAGTTGCCCTGAGTTGTTTGTGCGTCTACTGTTTTGTGTCAGGTGCTATTGTGTGAGGGATTGACCATAGGGTTGTGCATTAATTCTTGTATCTTCGTAAAGGGAGCGAACCGCCTGCAACCACCATCCTATAGGCAGGTAGTCTTCTCTGGGGGATCGTAGGTAATCACGATTGTGCTCGAGAGAAGTGTTGCCAATGGTGGAGGTCATTGCAAAGATGAATGGCACAGAGGAGAGCTGCAAGAGCTCAAGTCCATGAATCAAGTAGAGGATCTAGATCTGAATTGACTAGTGGATGTGTTATCTAGTGGCCTTGAAAGTGTGGACATATCTGTAAAGAAATGCTCAGATCTATTGATAATGTGACTGGTTTTGTGTTGATCTAAGGAGTGTTGCAACAACTGGAGTCTGCAGAGAACATGTATGGATTTGGTCATAAGGATTGAATGAAAGAGTTGCTAGTGTGGAGAGGAGGTGGAGGTTGCCATGATGTCAGGCAGGAAGAGGTTTCGGACTCCGAGTCTTGGGGCTTGAGGAGGCTAAGATTACATTAGCCTAAGTATTATATATGCTATAGTTTTCAATTACATTTTGGTGTTGGGTTAAAACTTTAGCATAGAATTATTTTTGATATAATTCTTCCATTGATGTTGTAAAGGTTATCATTGTGTGGTAATTTTTTTTATTTGTTGGCAAGGGGCATTTTGGCACTTACCTCATGATGATTTTCTCTTGTGTCACTCTTTTTCCAAGAGGTGAAGGCTCGAGTTGTAACCATAGGTTACCATGTGAACATTTTCTTTTGGAGTTGTATTTTGATTATATGTAAATGGGAATATGTCTATAAGACCTAGAAAGGCATGCGTACCCCTAGTGAATCATTGGTAAAGAATCACTGGTAAAGTCTAGATGTCATGAGATTACATGCACCGGTAAAGTCTAGACGTAGGCCTAGGTGATAAGAGGGTATTTGTCTCATGAGATTACATGTAATGTGGCCTATTTAAAGGCTTGGTGAAACTCCATTATAAATGAGCCTGGAGGTAAGTGACGAACGCTTACTTGGTTGACTTGGTCGGATTTGGTCAAGTGAATTTTCATGTCGAGGTGGAGCGTCGAGACTCTAATGTAAGGTGCCTGGAGATGAGCAGTGAAGGCTCATTTGGAAGTCTTGGCCGGATTGGACCAACATTCGAGGTGGAGCATTGAAAGTGTTCAGGATCGCAACAAAATAATTGTTTTGCAAGCTCAATTAATTATTGTATGGCCTGGAACTTGAGTAGGCAAGTTAGTACAAGATGTTGAATCCTTCATGGTGAGCCAAGTTTTACAAGAAGTGACTATAACCATTGTGTTTATGGTACTCACTATCTTGGTGTTTAGATTGTTGATGATATACTTGTAGCAAGCAGGAGCATGGTTAAGATCACAACTTGAGTACATGGTAATGATACTCAGGAAATTCGGTGTGAATGATGTGAAACTGGTAAAATCTTTTTTGGCTTTCCATTATAAGTTTTCTTTAGTTTTGTGTCCAAGTGATGAAGAAGAAAAGGGTTATATGTCTCGTGTATACTGTGCTAGTAGAAATATTGATGATTGCGATGAAAGGATGAGATATTTCATGTGCAGTTGGTGTTGTCAGTGGTCACATGACAAATCCAGGTGGAGCAGTGAAATGGGTGCTTCGGTTATGAAAGAACTAGAATCACCTATATTTAGCTTGCAAGAAGGTGATGAATGGACAATGGCATGGCATCAGGCTAATTGTTTTCAAGGTGGAGATTGTTGGAAAGTGACAAATAATTGCCTTGAATTGGTCTAGTTGGTTCACGGTGGTTTCTCCAACAAGATATTGTTGAAACTACTCAGCAAATATAGGGACAGTATTAAATGTTTTCAGTTTTGTATAACTGAAGGAGGAGGTGTATAAATATCAATACCTTAGAGGCATTTGATGAGCATGGGATTCAAGCCCTCTCCTGGGTTGTCTGGTTGCCTAACGCTAGTTGTAATCTCATGGTTTCTGCTAATATAGTGTTTCTTCGATTGTCCCGTGGATATTTCCCTCATGAGGTGAAGGGGGGTTTTACCACATAAATTGCTTGTCTCCTGTGTGACTTCTATCTGTGCATGTTTGTCTTGTTTGATTGTTTGATTCTCTGCTATGTTAAGATCTTTGTGGGTGTAAATAGTCAACAATTGTATGCCCCCACTCTCTACTAACCGTTCATGGGACCATGGCCTGAGCTCTCGAAGAGGCATTTCACCAATCAAAGAATCTTGAGGAAGCGAGATAAATCTAGTCGTTGGAAGGGTATATAGGGATTACAAGGCCCACTTCTTATCTCATTGGAACTCCTACATTCCAATCTTCACATCTCTGATCTCAACGAGCACGGGAATTAAATAATGAAAACTGGTTCACATACGCATTTTTTCTCGTCTCTTTGGTTTCTTCTCCTTTGCCTAAACTGGATTTCATTGTGGCTCTGATCTGGGTGTCAATTATCCTTGTTGGGCACTCAGTATTTTCACAATGAATCCTTCCAAGGTTAGGATCCCACTCAATTATAGCTTCCTTATCAGTTTTCGAGGGGCTTGATTATCCAATAGTCATTTACTGCTCTGTATTTCTCTTTGCAGCAAGCCAAATTTGGGATCGAGAATAGGGCGGCGAAGCCCAACAAGCCCGTTGCTAGCAAAGGTCGGGCAGAGAGAAGGCTTTTGTCAGACATTAGGAACCTAGGGTGCCATGCTGCAAAGCCTAGTGGGGATGATGACATCAGGCCAGAGTAAGCAGGCCTTTTTCATTCCTAGAACATAATTGCGAAATTCGATTTTTTAAAGTAGTTTTGATTATGAGCTTAGCCTATCTAGTCAGGCGTTTTTCTCTTTACTTAGCCTTATGCTCATTCAGGAATTTAAAACCCTGTTCTAGCGGGGGACTTGATGAAGAATAATGTTGTATGTGATGTTGTGGGTGTGTAATTTTGTCCCCAAAGGAAATCTAGGAAGCAGAATCAGCTTGCTGACAAGCAAATGCCAAGGTAGATTCAGCCTCCCAATACAATGCCCTCATCTTTTGTAGATATTTTGGGGTGGTACTATTTAGAGTTAACAATTAGAATTGGGTGTGTAGGAAGTTTGTTATCAATCTCAATAACAAGAGTGCTACAAAAAGGGAATCATCCATGGTATGTACATCATCTGTGGTTGTATAATTTGTGTGATTAAATAGTTGTCTGATTCATCATGTAGTAATTCCCAAATGTTAGTAATGCAGCATCAGGTGAATGATTTAATTTCTAAGATTTATACGTTGGCCTTTGGTTCAAATGGGTAACTGAGTGTGGGAATATTGAGGTCAATAAGAGGGCTCTTTGCTTTCCTGTTTAGTGGGTTGGTTTACATGTATTTATTTTACTTCTGTGGGTTTTTTTTTTCTACCATTCATCCATTAGGGCCACAAAGAAACAAAGATGTACCAGATTCAGCAAAAGCACCTGGGATTTCCAGTGTTGGACTCTCACATAAACGTGAATCAGCTTCAGGCAAACTGCCTAGGGTTTCGAATGTTAAGGTCTCAAGTAAACATCCATCGAGTTCAAGGATACATCACAGGACTTTTATTACTGGCATCTATTGTGAACACACTTCAGACTTAGGGAGACCACCAAGGTCTTCAAATGTTGACATATTAGGCAAACCTCATTCGGAGAATACATCCAAGTCTAGGGTCTTCCCACCTATAGCTAAGGGTGTCGCAAGAAGAGTCCCAGTGACTGATGCATCAAAAAGGAAGACCATGCTTCAAAGAGATTTTACATCAACACTGACTTCTAGAAGTGCATTGCCAAGGTCATGCTTTCATAAGGGAAATGCTACTCATTTTTTCAAGTTATGGGAAATCATGTTCTTGTGTTTGTTCAAGTTATTTAGAAGCAGGGTCTGATGTCTTAGCCGCACTCTAATAAATAGGGCTTGTATGTTACAGGAAATAGAATGTCTAAAGAAGCTTCTCGCACAAAAAGAGTATCCTCAGTTCCTTATTCATGGCAAACTAGAGTTGCTTGCAAGTTTTCTATGATTTATGAATGCAACCAATATATTCTCCCCCATAATACCTTATAGGTTGGCCTCTCAATTGAGAGTAATTCTCTCCTCTAAACTGATAAATTCCTTTTACATTTTATTTATTAATCTACAATTTTTCTTTGTAATAAGGTCTGCATTTCTTACTGTCATTTAATATGCATAGTGGAGCTGTGATCAATGCATTGTACATCTGCTATTTTGAGTATAGTACAACTTTTGTTTAAATTAATTAGTGCATAGTAAGGTTGTTCTTATGGATGTCATTTAATTGCAATAAATGTTGTTCTTTTTTTTGTACGAAGTTCTTCAACAAGGATGTAACAATAATGGAGGAAGATGATTTACAATAGAACACCAGTGTTCTGTCTTGAATTTACCTTGTCGAATTCCCTAAAAATGCATAAGAAACTAGTGTGATACTCAAAATATTTAATGGAATAAAACAAATTTCCACACAGCTATAGATCTTGCTAGAAATCCATTTTTGAACTTATTGTTTGATGTTGGTCTAGCTTTAAGGTACTTTGTAATGCTAGTTAAATTTGCATTAAACATTTTGCTTTCTAACTGCCAGTGACCTTGTTAGCAAAAGACCAAATTAACTATAGATGTCATTGAAAATGTTGATGATATGTGTACATATTGTTATTGATTAATGGGTTGTTTAGAATAAGAGATCCTTAACCTGCAACTTTATAGAGCAACCGTTGAATATCAAACTGGCGAAATGGATAAGTGGTGGAGAAATTATTGTCGACCATCTCAACACAATACAGAATTAGTAAAAAGAAATGCTCAAATGTACAAGGTTTTACACGCTTTGCCCCATTTTGAATTCTGCAACTAAAGTAGTTTGTGTTTTCATATTGTTTCTTTTTCAACATCTACTAAATTTCTTTTTTTGGATTTTTTGCAGGAATTGGCATTTGATCGAGAAAAAGTAAGTGCAATGTCTTAGTTTTAACATGTGTCTTTTCTTTTTCTCTTTACTTTCCTTAATGCTTCCTATTTAAGAACATGAATATGAATTCTTCGCCCTGATTTTTGTGTAAGCTCTGTGACATTTGAATACTTTTGAAAAATGATTCTAGGAACATGAAAGCAACTGAATTTAACCACCCCTGAAAGATTCAGGAAAGTTGCTCAATAAATTTAATTTGTATTTAAATGATGCCTTGCAAATTGGGCAACATCATGAACAGGGTTAGTGAATTTATCTCCTTTGGATTCAGAGGTGCATGTCCATCTGTGCCATTGAACACGTCTAGAATTTGGTGCCAGGACTAATAGGACAGTAAGGATGGGTCTTATGGTAGGAATTTGTAGTCCATTGTATTGTAAAATTTCCTTGAGGTTGGGGTAAGATGGCTTCTAGAGCTAGGAAGGGAAAAGAAAGATAGATTTGCTTGCAATTATGCCAAGCCTAACAGGAGAAGGAGATAGATCTTTGCAATGAAGGAAAGCAGAAAAAGGCTACTCAATTAGAGAATCAACTAAATAATTTGAGGACTATAGAGCAAGGGGAGAAAAATTAGGGGGCAGATGCATTGGGTTAAGGATGGTGATTCACCCACAAAATTCTTTTTTTAAGTACTAAAACACAAGTTGGGAAGGATTCTATCCCTTTAGAGACCCACAAGGAAGCTTAATAGTATATGAGAAAAACGTTTGACAAGTCTTTCATGTCCATTTTTAGTAATTTTTTTCAGGTTTCGAGCTATTGCCAAGACCGCATTAAGTAGGTAGTCCCACAAAAATTGGAAACTTGGAAAGGTTATACCTTTCTCAAGATTTAGATATGGAGGAATTGGACGCTGCCATGAGGGGGATGAGGAATAGAAAGTCACTAGGTCTATATGGCCTCCCTGTTGAAGTTTACAAATGAATGTGAAATTTGATTGGTCTAGATAATTTGAAATGAGGGAAGAAACCCTTGAAATAAGAAGGATGGGAGAGTGGATCAATGTGGGTCTGATCAAGGCCATCCCCAAGGGCTCTAAAAGGGCAGGAGGTTGGAAACCCATTATGCTTCTTAATGTCTCGTACAAAATCTTAGTAACATTGGTGAGAAGAATTAAATTGCTTGATGGTAGGTTGGGCAGAGCAAACAATTTTTATAAAAGGAATATTTACTCTTGACAATCTTATCACAACTTGGGAGTGCATTGATTGAGCATATGAGCCTAGGTACATTGCCCTTGTTTAGAAGTTAGATTCTAATAAGGCCTATTGTCGCCTTATACACACCTGGGCTAACGTGGAAAAAAACCTTCAATCCACTTGGTGTGTCCTTGGGGGCAAGTTTCGAGTCAAGGTGCTATCACCTGATCCTCAACTCTTCCGTCTAGGCCAACTCCTAGCGAAGCCAAGGGGGGTAGTCCTTATTAAAATAATCCAAGGATATTTAAACTAAGAAAAGTAAAATAACTACTTCTAGGAGTCTATTGCTTAATAAAACTAAGGCATTCAACACTTATCACTCATCATTTGAAATAATAACATAAGTCATTTGTCCATAAGCATGCATAAATCAAGTAGGATACAAGTTCTACAAGATTAACCAAATTAGTTAAACAATTGCATGAATGAAGTAAATTTCTCACATAAAGATAAACCAGTTGTACCAGTGCCTTAAAAGGAGTCGTGGGCAATTGTTGATCGAGTGTTTTATTAAGATAAATTAAAGGTAGATTAATGAGAGATTGTGAAAATTCCAGGTCCTATCAGCTTGCCTTCTTGGTCTGTCATTGACCAAAGAAAGGCTCTAAGTTTCAACTGTAATGTAATTAATTTTATATTGTTTTATAACAGCCAACAATCCAAATGTATCTTGTTGATTTGTTATGGTTATGTTCTCAATTTTGGGTGCTCTAGCATGTCGTTTTTGTCACCAAGAATTAGTACATGCATATCAAAATAAACATAACACACCTAAACATCGTTTACTGTTGAATATGAACAGATCTAAGAAACTAAATCATGCATTTGTAGACACAGGTATTTTTGGTCAACATGACCCTGGATAAAACCCCCTCGGTGAAAACCAGTTTGGAATATATATGTATATATGAGGAAAGCAGAAGAAGGGTTACAGTAAGCACAATACAATATAGAACCTGATACAATAGAAACTCCAACTAAGCTGATATACAAGATCAAAATCAAAAAATGCGCCCCAGAATGGTGCGCCCCTCATGCAAACTGCCAAAACCATTGAATCTGCTCCAACTGCCAACTGTGAGCTCAGATCTGGAAACCCCTCTACAAGAATGAAGCTATGTTGAATGGATTCCCTCTAAAACTAATCCCACTGCAATCTGATGGCTAGAAGTCTCTCAACTGCTGATGCGCCCCAATCTGGCAATGCGCCCTTCTCAACAACAAAAACTCTCTAGTAAATAATATAAGGGATATGAGGCAAGCCTTCCTCCATGAAATCAAGCACCCTAGATCTAGTCTCCTCACAAAATTGACCTCATCTCCATCTCCCAAGTGCTCTTCTCTCAATGAGAAAAACACCAAATGAAGAATGTGCCCTCCTTCACCCTTTGGGCCCCTCTTTGACATCAATTAGGAAACCTAAAATATGAAGGGTTGATATCATCTCATCTCCCATCAAATCTATGGTTGAGATCTCCCCATTCATATTTAAGTCACAAACCCACTTTGGGTTAATTTTCCTAAGTCAACTTATGTCTCTAATTCACCCCTTTGAATTAATAATCACTTTTAGGCCAAAAGTGACTAAATTTCACTTTAACCAAAGTCAAAGTGAAATTAGAAAAAAGTACAAGGTACAAAGTGTCATGTCCTTCCCTCATGTGCTAAGGAGGTCACAAGAACATGGAGAACACCTCCCAAGGTACAAAACTCAACACTCCCTCTTACTGAGGAAGGTGTTCCTCACCAAGCCCATCGTGTCTCTGAAATAGACATGCTTGCCTCGTGGAAAGGCCTTGGTGAGAGTATCTGCTACCTGGTCATCTGTAGACACATACTGCAACTGAACTGCCCCTCTCTGAACCCAGTCATGAATGAAGTGGTACCTGATCTCAATATGCTTCGACCGATGTTAAAAAACAAATATCAATATAGCATAGAAAAACCTCAGAAAAAGTACTCAACGCCTTGAAAAAGAGATAATTTCAGATAATAAGCCTCTTCGAGGGGGAAACCTCCTTTTACCCCACTTAAATGTTCAATTAC
>ML778008.1:1772125-1831225 GCA_009831015.1 Picea engelmannii
ATAGCCAACCAACCTGACTCCATATCCTCGGACATATTCTAGGCCATAGTCCATTTTCCTAGCAACATATCTCAAAACGTTTTTTTCCCCAACCATGTGAACACTCCTCGACTCAATCATGTACTGACTGAGTGTGTTCACGGCAAAACATATATCTGGTCTGGTGTTAACCAGATACATGAGGGAACCGATCAACTGCCTGTATAATGTGGCATCCACCAACTGGCTATCTGAAGCACTAAGCTTCTTATAGTTAGTGATCATGGGTGTAGACATGGGTCTGCAGTCCTCCATCTGAAACCTACTCAAAATATCTACTTCATACTTCCCCTGCCTGAGAAATATGGGACCCTCCTCCTGCCATAAATCCATACCCAGAAAGCAGTGCATCAATCCGATATCACTCATCTCAAACTATGATGCAAGTCCCATCTTGCACTCAGCTATGAGATCCTTAGATCCAGTAATGAATAGATCATCCACATACAAAATGAGAATGATCATGTCCTCACCCCTAATGATGAAATAGAGGTTTGGATTAGCATCGATCTTCTCGAAGCCCATATGAAGAAAATAAATATCAATCCGTGAATACCAAGCTCGAGGAGCTTGCTTCAGTCCATATAGTGCCTTCCTCAGAAGACACACGTGAGTCTCCCTGTCACCCACCTCAAAACCCTGTGGCTGCTCTATGTACACCTCCACCATCTGGTGAATGTGCCAACCCATCTCTGCTACTATGGAAATGATAGACCTGATAGAAGTTTATCTCGCAAATGGTGTGAAATTCTCGTCATAGTCGACTCCCTGAATCTGTGATAAGCCTCGTGCCACAAAACAGACCTTGTGTTTCTCCATGCTTCCATCTGCAATAATCTTGGTCTTGTACAACCACCAGGAAGTCATAATTGACTTCCCCATTGGCCTCAGAACCACATCCCAGACATCATTGCACACAATGGATTCATACTCCTCAACCATGGCCTCTCTCCATACCTAATGGTCCACTACCTACGCAAACTTCTATGGCTCAGTATCCCTGATACTCGTCACAAGTGCTAAGTAAGCTCCAAATCTCACTGGTGGCCTGCTCTCTTTGATATGGCTCTTGGGCTCCCCTACATTCTCCTTGGCCTCCTTCAGGGTCTCTTGAAACCATATCGGTTTCCTCTTCCCTGAAGTGGTCAATGGAGAAGTAAGGTCTACCCAAGAGTGACTGCCTCAGGACTCGCCTCAACACTCTGCAATCCTAAAGTCTCACCTCTCTATGAAGTGTGAACTCCCTTTGAAGTTTGTGCCCCATCTGACTGAAACTGCTCTGACTGTGACCATGAAGCTGTGCATGGTGACCCTATCACTCCTAATACTGGTGTACTAGAAATCTGAGGTTGTGCTCCCTCTAAGACTGCAACCGACAACTCTGCATCATCCTCAAATCCAACTCTCGACTCAAGAGATCTTGCAAAATCCCTATCCTCCTCAAATCTAACATCTCTACTCACCGCCACTCTCCTAAGTGGCAGAATGTAGATGTGATAGGATTTCGACACCTTTGAGTATCCAACTAGAATCCCCTGTTGGGTCGTGGGGACTAGCTTTGTCCTCCTCTCCGAGGGGACATGAGAGAAAGTCAAGCACCCAAAGATCCTGATGTTCTCGACATCGGGCCTCCTACCAGTGAAGGCCTCCTCAGGAGTCATCTTCCCCAAAATCCTATGGGGGCTCTTGTTCTGCAAGTAAACTGCAGTAGCACATGCCTCTTCCCACAAATACAAAGGAAACCTTTGATCATGCAACATGGATCTCGTTGCACTGGTGATGGCCTGGTTCTTCCTCTCGACAACCCCATTCTGCTGGGGGTTGTAAGGTATAGTCATCTGTCTCTCGATGCCCTACTATGAACATAATTCTACAAACTGTCTCAAGGAATACTCTCCCTCATTATCTGACCGCAAGACTTTGATCCTCTTTCCTGACTAGTTCTCCACAAGAGCTCTAAACTCTTGGAACCGTATGAAGACCTCACTCTTGGCCTTCAGGAAATAGATCCAAGTCTTCCTCGAGTAGTTGTCTATAAATGTGAGAGAATACTCACAACCACTCAAGGAACTTCGAGTCATGGGCCCACACACATCCATGTGTACTAAATCCAGTATCCCAGTTGACCTACTATCACTGTTGGGGAACGATGACTTGGAAAAATTGCCAAGTGCACCCCCTCTGCAAACATCCTGATGTTTTATGTTGATCTGTGGCACGCCGGTCACAACCTATCTCATTCCTCCAAGATCCCCATGATGTAGGTGGGCCATCTTGCGATTCCATAACTCACACAACTGTTTGTTGTTGTCACTACCCACCGCCAATGCACATAGTGGCTGAAATAGTAATTTATAAAGTTTCCCATATCTCACTCCAATCACCTATCCTGAGTCTAGTGAAGACCCCCGAGGATGAATCAGTACCTCAATGCCTCTGAATGTCACCTCAAGACCTCTATCCTAGAGGGTGGAAACTAAAATCAAGTTCTTCTTCATCCCAGGGACGAAAAAAACATCATTAAATGATATAGGTGGCAATATCTCTCTCTTAAAAGCAATTGTGCCAATCCCAACACCTTTGACCACTCTGTCATCTCCAAGATAAATCTTTATCCTAACCTCAGGGTCTCTAAGATCAGAAAAGTGCTCTCGAACTCCAATAATATGTATCGATGCCTCGCTATCAATATACCAGATACAGGGTGATGTCTCAACTGATGTACAACACATATGAAAGGCACACTCTCTCTGAAACTGTGTCTGAAAGTTTGCCTCCTCTGTTGTAGCAGTTGTACCACCCTTCTTCTTCTTCCTGTTCAAACACTGTCCAGCATAGTGCCCGAAATTCTTACAAACAAATCACTTTACTTTTCTCATATATCTACCCTGACCACTGTTGGTCTCTCCTCATCCACTCCTCTGTGGTTAGCCGCCAGACTTAGGACCTTGTCGACCACCTCAGCCGACCTTCTTCTTTCCCTTTGTCCAAATATCAAGATCCTCCTCACCTTGGACAATATTAAGTTCCTGCTACTACCTCTGTCCAGAAGCCTTTGATGTTAATCTGATCTCCTAGATGAAGCCATCCCACATCCTCTCCCATGTAGGCATGACCTCCCTGGCAACTATGCCACGTACAAATGGACCCCACGGTTTGGTGAAGCTATTCAAAGCTTGCCTCACCAAAGATTTAGGGTTAACAACCTCATCGACGGCTCCAAGCTCATCTCTAATCTGAGTGTATCTACCAAGGAATGAAGTTACCAACTCATCCTTGAGCATACAAATTCCCCTGAGTCAGTCATGAAGAACCATCTTTCGGTTCTCATTGGAGCTCTCATACAACTTGCATAGAGATGCCCACATCTCATATGCATAAGTCTTCCCTGTAAAATGGGGTATGATATGGTCACAAATTGCGTCACAAATAGTCATCTTCACCTTGTTGTTCCTTTTCCTGAACTCTGCCACCAATATGGGAGTAGTCACATGAATGGGGGGAACAGTTGCCTCGACTATATTCCATAGATCGAGGTCCTCCAAGACTAAGATCATCCTCTCCTTCCAAGGAGACCAATTGCTAGCCCCTACTAGCCTATCCTCAACTCACATCTGAGATGCTGACATCTCTGCCAAACTGCAATCCCCAATTGACGCTCAAACTGCCAAGGAAAACACTGTCTCGCTCCTGTCAACACAGGTGTGAAAAGAGACATGTAATCTAACCTCACTCCCAACAAAATGGGTGTGAAAAGAGGTCAAGTCAAATCAGTCTCACTCCTACTGTGTAGGTGTGAAAAGAGATTGATGACACGTGTCCAAACTTCCCAACAATCCTTTGAAAACTTCTTCCCTCTAACAACCACTAAATGAGTCAATGGTTGTCCTCAAATTTTCCAGAAAAGAAGTGTATGGCAGCCAACAAAATGTTGTCCCAACTACTCAAAATTTCAGCCATGGAAGCTCTGATACCATGTGAAAATTCCAGGTCCTGTCAGCTTGTCTTCTTCGTCTGTCTTTGACCAAAGAAAGGCTCTAAGTTTCAGCTATAATGTAATTAATTTTTTGTTGTTTTATAACAGCCAACAGTCCAAATGTATCTTGCTGATTTGTTATGGTTATGTTCTCAATTTTGGGTGCTTTAGCATGTCATTTTTGTCACCAAGAATTAGTACATGCATCTCAAAATAAAAATAACACACCTTGGGTGTTTTGCAAGTGGTATCAGAGCACTTTCCTTGGCAGAAATTGTGGGAATTTTTTTTTTTTCAGGTTAGAGATGTATTATGGCATCTTTAAGCCACATAGATTTGTCGTTACGTGCATAAACCCACGGTTGAGGGATTCATACACGCAATAAATACAAGTGGTTTTTAAGCACACATCTATTGTCCACCCTTGTAACCCATGTTGGTACCCCTTCGAGTGGTAGCGCAACAGACAACACCTGTGTACAGATCGACCTAGATTTCCTGAAGCCCTCTTTAGATAAACCTATCAGATGTTGGACTGCTATAGTGTCACCGAGAACAACACTCAGGAAGATACTCTCTACTACCTGGGTAGTTGGGTAGTACGGATAAGGATACGGTCTATCCTCCTTAGTTAGTGCCCTGAGATATTGGGTCGAGTACTACTATTGGACCCCGCATGTATATCATAGAGCTATAGCACAGGAAAAACCCTTCTCTGTAGAACCCTTGAATACCTAACCCTTGGGGGACATAAACATAAACAAATTAAACCGTTCAGATCTATTGTCATGCAACTGTGTTCGGGTTTCCAAGTAAATAGACATTACTTTCTAGTTAAGAATTTGGGGATTTCAGCACTGCATCATTCTTTAGACCGAACTATAACCCCGCAGCTGTAAAATAAAAATAAATAAAAAAAGTCTGGAAATTGTTTCACCATTATTTGAGACCTATTCCATTAGATTCATCTCTTCTCCCTTATCACATTCATCCATATCATTTTTCTACAAAACATTTTGACCTCGCCCACCCCTTTTCAATTCACCCATCCTCATGGCCCATACACGTAGCCAAGACCTGGAGTCTCACTTCAACACCTTGCAATCCAGTTTCCTTAACACCCAAAAAGAAGTGAAACAACTCAGTGCTACTGTCGCCTCCATGGATACATCCATCAATACAACCATAAATACATCCGTGTAGTCCTCAATGCAGGAAGTCAAACAAGAACTGGCCACCCAACTTGAATCTATCTTTGCATCCCTCTGCACCAAACTGAAGATCCCTTCTAATGACCCTTTCCATGACGCAGCTCCCAATACTGAAGGTGAACATTCCTCCCATTCCCATACCTTTTAGCCCCATCACTTTCAATGTGACCAAAGCCTTCCGCAGGTGGATGTCACAAAATTTGATGGTTCAGACCCCACTGGTTGGGTCACCCAAGTGGAACATTATTTCTCTCTCTACAACATTACAGATGACTTGGCCAAACTCCAATATGGTGTTCTCCATCTAGATCAAGAACGCTGGCAATGGTGGCAATGGAGAAAAACTTCCCATCAAGGGTATATTGCTTGGACCCAATTTGTGACTGAGCTTTATGAACGCTTTGACATGGACACCAACCATTTGGGCCGTTTGAAAAAATTGAAACAATCTGGAACAATAGAAGATTCATAGTTGCATTTGAGCACCTGGATTTTCGAACAGAGGGCATGACTGATGCTTTCTTTTGATAGTTTTTTATCAATGGCCTCAAGGAGGAGATTCGGGCCCATGTCCTCATGGTTCGACCTGTGAGTTGGGTGGAGGCTACTAAAAAATATAAAGAAGCACAACAAATTGTTTCCTCTCAAAACCGTAAGCCTTCTTTTATCCCTCACTCTAAACCAGTAAACCCCACTACTCCCTCAGCCCCATTAAAGATCCAAAAATTGACCAGGGATGAAATGGCTAAATGCCAACTCAAGGGCCTCTATTATAATTGTGATGAAAAATATTTCTCGGGCCACAAATGTAAGGAACAAAATCTTTTTATGGCCATCTCAAAGGATATTCCGGAAGAGAATGCTAAAACTCCCCTTGTGCCCGAGTCACCGTAAATCACTGACATAACCCCTCCCTCCTACCCTCCCGAAGTGGAACCGATCATTTCCCTCAATTCTCTCACCAGCTTCTCTGCCCCCCAAACCCTCAAGTTAATCGATTACATCAAGCACCGAAAGGTAATCATTCTGGTTGATAGTGGCAGTACCCATAATTTTATTCATCGCCGCATTTCCCAAGAAACCCATTGCTACATCCATGTTGTCAACAATTTCCAAATCATGATTGCCAATGGTGGTTCTATGAAATGTGGCAGGCACTGTGAAAATGTGCATCTCCAAATCAGTGACTACCACCTAAAATCCCATATGTTTTCTATTGACATGGGCAGTTGTGACATTGTGTTGGGTGCATACTGGCTAAGGACTTTGGGTCCCATTCTCATGGATTTTAAGAACTTAACCATGCAATTCGACCAAGAAGGCCACCAATATAAATTCCAAGGCATCACTGTTGGTTCACCTGAGGTCATCAGCTCCCATCACATGGAAAAGTTGCTCAAAAAAGGTCATTCTGGTGTCATTTCCCAACTCCATGCCATACAAGCCACAGAGACACCCCCAGTGCCCCAAGACCTCCAAGCCCTCCTTTATAAACATCAAATAGTATTTTCCACTCCCCAAGGACTCCCTCCTTCCCACGGTGTTCATGATCATTCCATTCCCCTTGTACCAGGAATCCTTCCCCCCAATATCTGTCTGTATCGCCACCCCTTTGCACAAAAAAATGAAATTGAGAAAATGGTCCAGGAACTCCTTACTGTCGGTGTCATCTGTCCTAGTACGAGCCCTTACTCTTCTTCGGTCGTCATGGTCTTGAAGAAAGAAGGTTCTTGGAGAATGTGTCTTGACTTCCGTGCTCTCAACAAACTGACCATCAAAGACAAATTTCCCATTCCTGTCATTGATGACCCCCTGGATGAATTGAGTGGCACCCAATTCTTTACTAAACTTGATCTTCGCTCGGGCTATCACCATATACGTATGAAAGAGGCAGACATTCCCAAGAGAACCTTTCACACTCATGAGGACCACTATGAGTTTTTGGTCATGCCCTTTAGCTTGTGTAATTCCCCCTCCACCTTCTAGAGCCTCATGAACCATGTCTTCCGTCCTTTTCTCCATCATTTTGTCTTAGTTTTCTTTAATGATATCCTCATATATAGCAAAACATGGACAGACCATCTTACTCATGTGGATCGAGTTCTCCATCTACTYTCCCAGCACCAACTTTTCCTGAAACAGTCTAAATGTGCCTTTGGTGCCTCAGAAGTAGAATACTTGGGTCATTTGGTTGACAAGGATGGAATCAAGGTGGATCCAASAAAGATTGAAGCTATGCAAGACTGGTCGCACCCAAAGACTCTAAAAATCTTACGTGGATTTTTGGGCTTAATAGGTTATTATCGCAAGTTTKTTCAGAATTATGGCAAGATTGCAACACCTCTCACTACTCTTCTCAAAAAGAACTCTTTCACTTCAACCCCAGMTGCTGCTCAAKCTTTCCAAACCTTGAATATGGCCATGTGCACCACTCCGGTTCTGGCCCTTCCCCATTTCACAAATACCTTTTGGAATGTGATGCCTCAGGAAAAGGAATCGACGCTATCCTTATGAAAGAGGGTAGACCTTTGGCCTTCACCAKAAAACAACTATCTGAAAGKAATCTGGGCAAACCCATCTATGAAAAGGAAATGTTGGCTATTTTTCATGTCGTTGATCTGTGGCACCCTTATCTCTTGGGGAAACATTTCCAAATTAAGACAGACCATCAAAGCCTAAAGTACTTCCTGGAACAACGCATTTCCTCCCCGGAGAAACAAAAATGGGTGACTAAACTCTTTGGATATGATTATGAGATCATTTACAAGAAAGGCAAAGAAAATGTGGTGGCGGATGCACTGTCCAGAAAATATGAAGACGAAGGATCCCTTTTTTCTCTTTCCTTCATTGTACCAGATTGGCTCCAAGCTGTTCGCCAGGAACGGCTACAAGATCCCAAAAGCTCACATCTGATCCAACAATTGTAGACCAATGCTCCAGTTCCCCCAGGGTACTCTTGGCTCCAGGATGAGCTTCGATACAAAGGCCGTTTGTATTTAAGTAAACAATCAAATCTTAAATCCACGGTACTTTCTGAGCTTCATGCTACACCCACAATGGGGCACTCCGGGTTCACCAAAACCTATGATAGGGTCAAACGATCTTTTTTCTCGGATGGAATGAAACAAGACATCCATAATTTTTTCACTGAATGTGATGTGTGTCAACACAACAAGGGAGAAATAGTCAAATCTCCGGGCACACTACAACCGCTTCCGATCCCACCTACTATTTGGAAGGATATATCTATGGAATTTATTACCGGCTTACCCAAATCAGGAAATAAATCAGTCATAATGGTGGTTGTGGATCGCCTTTCCAAGTATGCTCATTTTTGTTCTCTTCAACACCCATTTACTGCATCCACGATGGCTCAAATTTTCATGGACCAGGTCTTCAAGATTCATGGCATGCCGCACTCTATTGTTTCTGATCATGACCCAACTTTCACAAGCAATTTTTGGCAAGACCTGTTCAAGCTTCAAGGCACCCAATTGCATCTCATCACATCTTATCATCCCCAGACTGATGGTCAAACGGAAGTTGTCAACAAATTCTTGGAAACATATCTAAGGTTTTTTTCCTCTGAAAAGCAAAATCAGTGAGTTCAATGGTTACCCCTAGCTAAATGGTGGTACAACACTTCCTATCATACAGCTACATGCATGAATCCTTTTGAAGCAGTATATGGATAGAAGCCACCTTCAATTCTCTCATACTTATCGGGTACATCAAAGGTACAAGCGGTTGACCAAACACTTACAGTTCAAGAGGATATTCTCTTTACCCTGAAAGAGAACTTGGTCATGGCACAGAATCGCATGAAGAAACAAGTAGATCATGGTCGCTCTGAACGTCATTTTGTAGAAGGGGAGCAGGTGTTTCTGCGACTGTAACCATACAAGAAAACTTCCCTCAAGGCCGAGCATTGTCAGAAGCTAGTGCCCAAAATTTATGGTCCTTATACCATTCTCAAGCATGTGGGACAAGTCGCCTATCAGTTAGCTCTGCCCAGTCATTTGAAGCTACATCCTGTTTTTCATGTTTCATGCTTAAAGAAGGTAATTGGAACTCGGTGCCAAATTCAAACCAAGCTTCTGGAGTTAGCTGAAGAAGGATCCATTTGGCTACAGCCAGAAGAAGTTTTGGACCAGCATGAGCGTCACCTACGTCAGAGAACTATCAAGGAATTGCTCGTCCAATGGAAAGATACAATTCCCGCCGATGCCACTTGGGAACCAGCTACCATTCTGCAACAGTTTTCACATCTCAAGCCTTGAGGACAAGGTTGTTTTTAAGGGGGCGGACATGTTAGGTTCCTAACCCACACATAGGTAGAACAATATATTCAGATGTAATAAAGGTCAATATTAATAAGGCCTTTCAATAAAATAGAATAAAGCGGATGTAAGAAGACCTAATAGAAGATTATGCTTCTAGAAGGATCTTCCTCTAGATGCTTCTTTTTAGTATAAATAGGAGTCTAGGGTATGAGAACCCTAGCTTGGAGATTATTGTAATAGAGCATTTCTCAACTAGAGTTTGCCCCCTCGAAGAGGCCTGTGAACATTGCTTCCTGAATCAAAGTGCTATTTCAGTTGTTGTTCTCATATTATTTATGTGTTATTGTGGAGATTATGTTGGTTATATTACTGTTATTCTGCCATTTCTAGCATTTTATTTTTGTTCTGTGTATTTATTATATCTGGTATCTTGCATAATGGCTGCCCTCTAAAATTGATCCCACTGCAATCTGATGGCTATAAGTCTCTCAACTGCTGATGCGCCCCAATCCGGCAATGCGCCCTCCTAAAAAACAAAACCTCTTTAGTAAATAAGCTAAGGGATATGAGGCAAGCCTTCCTCCATGAAAGCAAACACCCTAGCTCTAGTCTCCTCACAAAACTGACCTCATCTCCATCTCCCAAGCTCTCCTCTTTCAATGAGAAAAACACCAAATGAAGAATGAGCCCTCCTTCACCCTTTGCCCCCTCTTTGACATCAATTAGGAAACCTAAAATATGAAGGGTTGAGATCATCTCATCTCCCATCAAATCAATGGTTGAGATCTCCCCATTCATATTTAAGTCACAAACCCACTTTGGGTTAAGTTTCCTAAGTCAACTTATGTCTCTAATTCACACCTTTGAATTAATAATCACTTTTATGCCAAAAGTGACTAAATTTCACTTTAACCCAATTCAAAGTGAAATTAGACAAACGTAAAAGGTACAAAGTGTCATGTCCTTCCCTCACATGCTAAGGAGTTTACAAGCACATGGGGAACACCTCCCAAGTTACAAAACTCAACAGTGATGCGTGTAGATATATGGGGATGTGTGGAGTGAAGTGAGGTGGAAGGGTAGTGGAGTGGAGTGTAAGGTGAGTGAAGTGAGGATGAGTGGGGTGAAGTGGAAGTGAGTGGAGTGGAAGGGGGAGTGTGAGGGCGAGTAGAGACTTTGGGATGTGCACCATCCCTTTAGAATGTGCCCTCTCATCAAGTGGGGTCGAGTCCCTATCTTGGGATCTCCTCCACGACTTTCTACTCAAGTAAAGTCGCTTTCATCTTTGCTAAACTTGTCGGTCTTCAGTCAACTGGGGACACAAGAAAAAAATGTTTCTGACATGTTACATGTTCCCTAGTTTCCCTAAAAAATAGGGATTTAATTAAATTACCCCTTTTCCATATTTTTCGAGTAAAATTCATTTTTTAGTAAAAATAATCACTTTTTGGTCTCGAAAGAAGGGAAATAGGGGTTTACATGATACTCTGGACTAGAAAACGACCAAAAATATGTCATTTGATGATGTTTGATGCCATATTTTTACAACTTATTTCTTTACAATTAAAAAATTCCATTTTTGCGGGAATTTTACTTTTTCACTGAAACATTAAAAAAAACCTATCAAACCTAGCCGTAACTTCCATATGACTCAATTAACATGACCTAGTATGAGATAATATACATTCAAAAACTAGGAATTGTTTATACCATGCAAAGGCCTAACCACCAGCACATACTCTAGCTTTGGAGTCAGTCTCTTGAGTGAAAAAACTTAGAAATTATTAATCGCCCACAAAGGCAAGAAAAAAATAATTAACAAGTGAAAAAAAACATTCTAGAGTGCATGCTCGTACATAGGTATTAGGTGGACAATAGCCTTTTACAATATCTCATACTCAGATCATTTATTACAATGATTGAAATGCAGAGAAAGGTGGTATTTTGAAAGACCGACTGAACTCTGAACTCTGACATATGAGCACTGACTGCTCAATCTTTGGCGACTCATCAGGAAATACATCTTGTGAAAACTGGTGGATAACATTGGCTCCCTATGGGGACGATTGGTTGATTTTTACATCTAAAGGAGACCATGCGATAATCCATAATTACACGATCTGCATCATGGACGCCTCGTCAGCAATCGTATCCATATAAAGCCAACAATAAACACAATTTGCAATGATAAAGTACAAGTACATATGATACAAAAAAAAATTTAATATACATGTGAATATAGTACAAAAAATAGTAAATAATGTACATAAATACAAAGCATAATCTACAAAGGATAAGGGTTAGAGAGTATGATACAGAAGATGCCCCCATGGGCATCATATGTTCTCGCTGAAGAAAATATTGAGAAGTTGGTCGTTGACTAGAAGGGCCAAATTCTCTCCATCCAATTTGCCGAGACAAAATGAATTATTGCCAGTTGTACCCTGTACGATTTATGGACCTATCCATAAACTGTCAAACTTTCCATGATTCCCTGGCTTTTCCCTTATTTTATCCCAAAGAAGGACTATGTCCCCTTCCTGAAAAACTCTCTGTCGTGAAGACTTATCAAAATTCTTCTTTACCTTGTCCTGATTCTTTATACTCTGATCCAATTATTTCCTTATGATCTCATCTAACCCTACCAACTGATCAATTCTATTTTGTTGGAAGTCCTCCTCCAGACCATATTTCTGAACAAACTGATACACTGGAAGCTTTAAGTGAACTGACAAAGTAGCATCGAGCCCGTAGACAATATCAAAATGACTCTTACCTGTGGAACTCTTTTTGGTTATTCTATCTGCCCATAATGAAAACTTAATATTGTTGTCCCATGACCTCTTATTATCCCCCATTGTTTTCTTAAGAATATTCATTAAGTTCTTATTGTTGGATTCAGCAAGACAATTACCTTGGGGATAATAGTTTGAAGAGTGGGACAACACAATGCCATACTTCAAACAGAAAGAAGACAACTATGTAGAACTGAAATCCTTGGCATTATCGGTTTAATATTGGTGGGCACACCAAACCGAGTGATTATCCTATCTTCAAGGAAATCCATGACCACTTTGTTGGTTGTTGACTTAGTGGGTATTGCTTCTACCCACTTAGTAAAATAATCAGTTGCTGTAATAATCCAAGTATAACCATTACTTGAATTATCCTTAAACTGACCTATGAAATCAAGCCCCCACTGCTGAAAAGGGGCTTCAACCACTACAGGTTGAAGAGGCAAGGCTTCTAGCTTATGCTTCCCTATAAATCACTGACACTGCTGACAACCCATGACCATTTTATGTACATTTGAGAAAATGGTTGGCCAATAGTAACCCGCTCTGAGGATTTTGTGGGAGGTAGTTTTAGCCGCAAAGTGTCCACCATAAAACCTCGAATGGAAATCAACCAAAAGTCTCTTGGACTCTAGCTCATCAACACACCTAAGTATCACTCCATCGGGGTTCTCCCACCCCAAGCCATTTTGAATGATACAATACTTAGTCGCTTTCAACCTCAAAGCCCTCCTCTTATGACCAATCAAATGACTTGGGCAAGTGAGGTTTGAAATAAAGTAGATGATATCTGAATACCATTGGTGTTGTTCTAATTTATGAAGCTTTGGTGACAAGGCTGGCCTAGTTTGATTGTTTTGACATACTAGGTCCAACACTTGTTCATTTCCTTTAGTGAGCATTTGAGCCAACCCTTGACCTTTAATAAACTTAGTGGGTTTAATATCTAAGTCATATTCTTGAATCTTGGAGACCCACTTTCCTCTGACTCCTAAGCAATCTTGTTGCCCAAGGATATCCTTTATTGTTGAATGAGGGACATACCCTACAACGTTTGAGTATCCTATGTAGACTCGAAAATGCTTGAGATATTTGACTAAGGCATACGATTGTTTTTCCATACTAGTATAGTTAAGCTCATAATTTTGTAATGCCTTACTCATAAAATCAATGGGTTGCTCTTGACCCTCTTCATTTTTCTAGAGAAAGCCCTCTGCAATAGTGTCTTCTGAAGCAAAGGAAAAGATTTGAAAATCTTTTGAATAATTAGGACTGATTAGCACAGGATATTTGCCAATTGCATCCTTAATACTTTTGAAAGCATTCCTTCCTTCTTCTATCCACTCATATTTAGCATCCTTTTTTAATAACTTAAGGAGTGGTTTCATAATCTCAGCTAAGTTTGGTATGAATCGTCTGACAAAATTTATCTGTCCAAGAAAATATTGAAGGGATTTCTTGGTTGGGGGTGTTTTCGTCCTTATACACACTTGCTAACGTGAGCTAAGTCTGGCTGACTTAGTGTGTCCTTGGAGGCACAATGCCTAGGTTCACAGCCCACGCTGTCACTTTGATTGGAACCTCTTTCGTCTAGGCTTACTCCTAGGGAAGCCAAGGGGAGTGGACCCTAGTTACTAGATTTTTTAAAGTTCAATGTCTAGGAGTTGATTTTAATTATTTACAAGGTTTGGGGGTGGGGGGGAGGGGGAGGGGCGTTCTAACCTAGGATGTTGAGGAAGCAATGCAAGATGCAAAGGGGTTAGAATGTCAAGTAGCCCTTTCCCTAATTCAACTAATACTAGTTCCTAGTGATTGGGCAAGGGGTGAACTATGTGTTAGGGTGTTCGTTACAAGTAGATTGCACAATGAATTAAAATATTACAAAATGTTTACTCAAAAGAGAAAATATTGACAATGTACTAGGTACAAGATTTACAATTATACAATGCTAGATTACAATAACAAGCTAACCAATTTAATGTTTGTGTTTGCACATATTAAAGAGATCAAAGCATCATAAATATATTTACCACAATATTGTCATCACCAACACATCAACATTATCAGCATAAATAAATTAAGCACAAGTATTGCAGATGTAAGGAAATCACTCTTAGCTATTAAACCCACAACACTCTAGAGATTTAAAACCAAGGTTTAGTTATTAAGCTTTCTTAAAGATTATCAAATTTTATTAAGCTTCACCAAAGCCTCCTCCTCCTGTTTCCAAATTGTTGTTGGATGCTCAAGATAGTATGGCAACGAGGCCACCCCTAGCAGAACCAAGTCAGCCCTAATGAATGAGTACTTCTCGGAAAGGACACATCCTGTGTGCCGTGAGGCAGTCCCCTGCCTACACCCTTCGTTGTTTTCCTCTAACCCATTTTAGATGGTGGATATGGTGGTCTAAGGTACCCTAAAGTAGTCTATTAAGTTATGGTATGATTTAGGTAGACTTTTAGGACTGTTTAAGAGTGTTTTAAGAGTCTTATGACACTTTTAAATAGTGATTTAGTGATATGGCCGAAACTATTATGAGATTAAAAATGTGTTTCTTCAAGCTTATGCAATTAAGAGTGTGAACACATATAAAGAAATTAAATATGGCTGAAAACGATTTAAGTTATCACATGCACTTATAAGCTTGCAATTAAAGAAAAATCACATTAGCAAGGACAACTTGCCTTCAAGATATGGAAAGAAAATTTAGTGTGTGTTTTCCTACTTAACCATTAAACAACATTGAAGCCTAAGAAAGTGGCTTCCAATAGATATGTGCAATAGAGAAATGAACCATTCACTTATTTAAGCACTTAGAGATTTAAGCATTTGAGATCTAAACATGTGCATGAAGAAAAGACTTGAAAATTAACTAAGCAAGTAAAGGATCTAGTTAGGTTACTTATTGTGTTGCCCAATAGGCTTAAGACAATGATTATGTGTTTGATCTAAAACAAAATAATTATAGCATTAGCCCATAGATCATTAATCACATCATCAACCACTTAACCTTACCTATTGGGGTATTCCTCTCCCAACTAGGTAGGCAATTAATTTAGTTTTCTTAGTTAGGTTAAGTTCTTTTAGAATTTAGAAATTAGGGCAAACAAGTAAAGAGAGAGAGAGAGCCTAGGAAGTAATCTAGCAAACCAAACAAGCAACCAAAAAATCCACAAAACCCCACAGCCTAGGTTTGAGAGTTTCCCTCACCTCCAAAACCTCACGGCCTAGCTAAAAAAGGAGMAAAAAAGGAAAATAGTACAAGATTTAAGCCACGTCCTACCTACCCAAGAGCTCCCAAGTGGGAGGAGGCCATACCACTTCTCCTCCTACACTATGAGCCACTAACAAGCAAGAAAAAACATACAAAAATGCTAAAAAATGAAAGAGGGGGTTGAGAGATAGCTACCAAACCCCTTGGAGGGAATTTTAGTGTTGTGTGGAAGTCCTTTGGGCAGCCAAGAAGCCTCTCAACCAGATATGATACATACAAAACTAGCAAGCTAATCTTTCTAGAAAAGCTACACACAACCAAGAAAAATGAAAGGAGACCCTTGCTTTTGAGGGAAATGTTTCCCGCAAGAAGATATGATAAAAGTTAATTTAAAGCGACCTATCTTACTAAGATATGCTAGCTGAAATATGAATGAAAAACAATATAGATAAAGAGTAAAGGGTTAGAGAAGTGGAGTGTATTAGTGCCTCAAGGGACCCTTCTCCTTGAAGGAGTTCCCAATGAAACCCTTGACGTATAAACCTGCAAGACTCAAAAGGTTATGTGCATACAAGAGATAATATGTTGAACATGTAAATAAGACGACACTTCAATCCTATCTAACACATCAAGATATATAAACCCACAAGAACATGCATTGATATATCTACTTAGATAACACTTTACCTAAGATCAAATGTTGCATTCACCCAAAGAAATCGATACAATATTACCTCATAAGCATAAGAAGATCAAGAACATGCATTGCTCCTCTAGTTATCTTCCAAAGTTTCTCCTTTATTATTACTCAAGAAAATATATCTTGGAGATAAAATACTCCAAAACCCTAAAGCATAGAATGGAAAGAGATGGACAAGAGAGAAAGAGAGAGTGGAAAATCAAGAAGCATAACAATAGCTCAAGATATGGTAAGTAAGAGAGGGCGAGAGGGGTTCCTTTTATACTTGGAGAGGCAAACTCACCCCTCTTAGATCTATGCCAAGTGTCTCACACCAAGAAAATGAGGGAATCCCAAGGGTAGGGTGCACCATCTAGGGTTTTCACAATAGATCTAGGCTATAGAATCAAGGGAAAAAGGTTGGGATCAATCAAAGGGTGTGTAGGAGGTATGGGATTGATTCCAAGAAAGGTGAGAGGTCTCAAATAAATTTTAAAAATTATTTGTGGAGTTTCTAGATGGAGGGGGGCATAAATCTCCTTGGAGGGTGAAAACTCACCCCTCTTGGATCTATTCCAAGTGTCTCACACCAAGCAAATGAGGGAATCCCAAGGGTAGGGCGCACCATCTAGGGTTTGCACAATAGATATAAGGTGTAGAATCAAGGGAAAAAGGTTGGGATCAATAAAAGGGTGTGTAGGAGGTATGGGATTGATGCCAAGGAAGGTGAGAGGTCTCAAATAAATTTTAAAAATCATTTGTGGAGTTTCTAGATGGAGGGCGACGTAACTCTCCTTGGAGGGTGCAAAAAAAGGGGGAAATGTAAGGAATGGAGGTGAAGTAATGAGGGAAAAGGAGTGGGATCATCATAGGAGGTGATGTGAGGGATAAAGGGAGTCAAATATCATGATAGGGGGCCCCATTTAAGTCACAACATCCACCACCAAGGAAAAACGTCAATCCCCCCAGGGGGGCGTAACTTTTGAGTGAAAAGAGGGGGTAAGGGGTTAGAACAGGTTGGAAAAGGTTAGGAGGGTAATGTTAATCTTAGGGAGTCTCTCTCCAACTAGTATTCCACCTTTTTACATCCTTTTAACTCATTCTTACATTTTTACATTTTTTCCATGTTTGGACTTTAGCAATTAAAACTGTTGTTTTAGACTGACTGGCACTCTGGGTGGACAAACCCATGGATAAAGTTGTCCAACTGGGCTGAAAATTGGTCTATGGGTGTAGGGGGTGCTATTCCATTTCTTTTGACCACAAATACCCCTAACCAAAACCCCAAGACCTAGTTTTTACAATTATTGCTAAAAAATAATTAAATAATTAAATAATTAATCCTCCAAACTTAGGAAAAATTAATTAATTAAAAACAATTGACCTAGACTCGATGGAATTTCATGAAACTTTATAAGGTGTCTTGAATGGTCATTTACAATGATTTCCTATAATAGTTACCAAAAGATAAACCCACTAGAACGTTCTTCACCACTTTGGAGGAATTATTGCAAGTGTGAGGGAAAAACTCAAGGGAAATCAAGAGGGCTGAAAAGCCCAATTGATAACCTGAGGATAAAAACCCTCGATGAAAGGAACTCTCCTAGTGAACTGATCCCAAGGTAACGAACCTAGACATGACTCATGTAGACCTATTACATTATTAACCCATGCAGGGGTGCGAAAATTCCATGTGTTGGGGCCAAACAATGCCCTGTAGAACCAAAAGTCTTCAACAAATTTGCATCCGATGATGCATCTATTCATGGCACATGGAGTTGATCACTGATGTTGGAGAGGCAGTCAACAGTGGGTAAGGGAACTTTATGTATGGCTTCAACCCTTTCAGGATCCATTTGTACCCCGTCTTTTGCTATAATGTGACCTAGCAACTTGCCTTCGACAACACCCAAAATGGACTTAGCTAGATTCAAGGAGATGCCATACTTTCGGCTTCTTTCAAACACCTTCTTAAGATGACTTATGTGATCTGACCATTCTTTTTAAAAAACCATTAAGTCATCTTGGTAGATTTCAATGATTTTGCCCATTAACTCATGAAAGGCAAAATCCATGGCCCTCTGAAACGTAGCACCTGCATTAAGTAAGCCAAAAGACATTCTTAGGTACTCAAAAGTGCCCCAAGTTGTGGTGAAGGTAGTTTTGTTTTGATCTTCCTTCCTCACCAACACTTGTTTATAACCAGAGAATCCATCCAACATGGACATAATCTTGGAACCAATTACCCTTTGAAGCAGGGGCTCCATGTTGGGTAGGGGGTAATTGTCTTTAATGCATGCAAGATTTAAATTTCTGAAATCAATGCATAATCTTATCCCCCCATTCTTTTTTCTAACAAAAAATAAGTTGGAGCACCATGAGGAATGTATTTTTGGAGCAATGATGCCAGCATCCAACATCTTTTTAAGCTCGACTTGAACTAAAGGTGTTAACAAAGGATTTATTCACCTAAGTTTTTGTCTGAAAGATTTGGTATCATCCATGAGGGGGATAGTATTGAAACACATCCTCTTTGTATGCTTTGAGCTCATCATATGTGAAAGAAAAAAAAATCTTATACTCTTGGACTAAGCTGATCAATTCCTTTCTTTCTTTTTTTGAGGTTCCTTTTCCAATTTTTTTAAACCTTGGGACTCAATGTTGATTTCAATATAACTGCCAGGATTTATTGTTTCTTTTTTCTTTTTGTACATATCATCCCTATCAAAAATGTTTTCTAAGGAAACTATTCCTCTGGGAACTAGATTTTTAATTGGATTATCCTCCTCAACATACTCTTTACCCTCCTCTTTGTAGCTAACATTAAAATCTGAGAATTCCTTGACATTATGGATGAACCTTAGAACTTGTTCATCATCTTTGAAAACTTGCCAATGATCAATGTTGTCTGGGACAGATGGCCTAAAGATTATCTCCAACTTTCCTTCTCCTTTCATTAGATATTTTGAGGGATGGAGGGTAGAAGTTGATACAACTAGACTATCAACCAAGTTGTTTTGATCTCTAGGGATAGTAATGAGATCCATAGCATGAAAGAATTCTATGACATCCCATATAACATTTATGTATCTTCTTAACCTCTCACTTTTGCATGCATAATTATTTTTTACTTGGAGAATTACTAAGTCTGAGTCACCCTTTTTATTTAAAATCTTGATAGCCATGTCCTTAGCAATTTCCAAGCCTAACAAAAGTGCCTCATACTCGGCCACATTATTTGTTGCATCAAACTCAAGTCTGAATGAAAAAATGTAAGTTTTCCCAGTTGGAGATTTTAAAACAATTCCTGCTCCTTTGCCTGATCTTGACTGGGCTCCATCAAAATTCATCTTCCAATATTTATTACTTGCTTTTTCATCTTTGAATTTCTCTTGAGTTGGTGCTAGGAAGTTAGAACATATGGAAAAATTTCCCATGTCAGACACTTGTCATAAAAACTCATTGAATTGTTCTTTAGGGTCTTCTATGTGATATTTCCTTTCTGTTTCCCTAAAGAGTCTGAAATTCTCAGTTGATGAAGGAGGGTATGGAATAGTTGCAAATGTCAAATCCATATTCAGGAAACCACCCATATGAGCTCCCCATTTCCTAGATATAAGAATCCCCCATGCATCTGGCACATCTATAAAAAGAACAACCATTTTGAATGCAAAGTCAGGACGAAAGGCTAGCTTGAATGGGAGGTCTATGATTATTCCATGTGTTTCAATTTCTCTAGAGTCCATGGCACACACATTTTGATAAGGCCTTGTAATTTTAAGACCTAACCTTTGCATAATCCCTTTGGTGATGATGTTTTATGAAGCCCCTAAATCATACATGTAGTTATGTAGCCATTGATCATTTATTTATAATGATACAAAGAAAGGGGGATTTTCTTCCTTAGTCCTATATCTACTAGTTAAGGCCACTGGAGGATATTCATGTTGTTCCTTAACCTTTTCTTCATCCTTTGGAACAACCTTATTACTTGGAATATTTATTGCTTGCAGAAGATTTTCTTTCTTTGAGAGAATTTTCAAGAGATATGACACTGAAAGAAAGACCTTTGCATTTGAAATCCAACTACCTAAATCAACATTTAGATTAGTAATTGGAGTGTTTGTAGGAGTAGTTACCTTTGGAAAGTTGGGTTGAGACTTGTTTGTTGCTTCTTTCACCTTCCTCTGGTAGACTATCCCTTTGTTCCTTGCCATCTCTAAGACTTGCTCATTTGTAGGTTTGTGACCATATAACTTAGTAACATTGTCATATTCTTCAACCACTTGATTAGTTTTCTCACTCCTTTCTTTCATCTAAAGACAATAGTTCATAGAAAAAGGGTGAGTTTCCCCAAAGTTTTTGATGTGGTTGGTGTTTCTCAGCTACCCTACAAAGTTGTTTTCTCGAGGAAGGCTAAGTTCATTTATCTAGCAAAAAAATGGACAGGTATACTCTTCGTGAAAGTCTTCACAAGTTCTACACAAAGGTGGTGCTTCTTCATTAACCACATTATTTGACTCTAGTTGATTAGGGGGCCTTTTGGTCTTGAGGAGGACCTTTTCTTTGCCACCTATCATTACTTGGTCTAGGTTGAAATCTGTTGTTTTGAGACCTTTCCATGGCTATCAACCTATTTTGTAGGGAACTAAGCTAAGTAGCATGGGTAACTTCCATTCTCTTGACCATCTCAGTAAACGACCTTTAGGGGGTCAAAATTAGGGTCTTTATTTCCAGGAGTTGTAGTTGCAGCTTTATCCTTCGCCTCAGTCTGCCTAGAAGAACTACCTCTACTGAAACCTGGAAGGTTGGACTTCCCTGAAGCCTGCATGTTTTTATCAATTTTCACTGCTATATCCTGAGCTGACTTGAAGTTGAGGGGTTCCTTATCTCTAAGATGGTATCTTATTTACCCACCAAAAGCCTTCGACATAGTAGATTAAAATAACATCATTTAGAGGCTTGATATTTGTGTGCATTCTAGAGACAAGTTCATTAAATTTCTTGTTAAACTCATCCATTGTCTCATTTTGATTCTTTTTTATTGTGTTAAGGGCTGCCAACAAGTGACGGTGATCTCTCTTTTCCCCCCATTTTTCTGTGAAGTTATCTAGTAGATCTTTAAGCATTTTGAAAGAGTTGTTGGGCATATCCTCGTACCAATCTGAGGCATCTTCTTCTAAGGAGAGGACAAAAAATTTCATCTTAACATCCTCATGATCATGTGTTGCACACCATTTGTTAATACATCTCATGAATGACTTAATATGCATTTTGGCAGACACAACATTATTTCCGTGGAAACTAGGTAATTTATTAATAGCCTTTTCTGGGATAGCATGCAGATGGTTATTTATTGCACTAAAGTCACAAGGGTTATAAATAGCCATTTCTTAAGTAAATATTTTATTAACAAAGAGAAAGTGAATATCAGATATGGACTCGGTTCCTAAATGACTAAGTACTCTACGATAAGAGGCTTTGGCTAACCTCCTTCGATAAACTTGTTCAGGTTCAGGAATGAAGTTAAGTAGGCCTTCTGGTTTCCTCCTTGTAGAATACTTAGTTAAATTAGAATTAAGTGGAGTCACCCGACGATTGAGTCTATTTATGATAAACTACAAGCATAAAAAAACTAAGTAAAAACAAAAAAGGAAATCAAGTCATGTTCATGGAATAGAAAGATTTATCCCTGGCAACGGCGCCAAAAATGTTGTCGACAAAGGTGTTTATAGCACAAGAAAGATGAAGGCAGCACTAGGGTTATTAGAGTTCGTCTAGGCTAGGGTTAGTATGGTTAGGGTTTGTTCAAAGTATTGGAAGTTTTATAGGATCAAGTTACTCAACGCATGTGGCCTTAGATCAATTCATTTCTAGGGTATATGGAGTCAAAAGGAGGACGCAAGAGCTGAAGGATCAAGTGATAATGGTAAAACTAAGGACAAGAGAGTTAAACCTTGAGGTGTTGCTATGGCAAGGCCTCAAGGATGAAACCCTAGGGGAGAGAGGCTCACTTTGGTGTATGGCCCCAATGCTCTCTCCTCCTTCCTTAGCCTAATGGCAACGACTAGCTTAAAATGTTGCATAAAACTAAGACAAGAGGGTTTGCAGGCAACATGTTGCTATGGCAAGGCTTTGCTAGGAAAACCTAAAATATCCCTGATCCAACTGATCTGGATATCTACTGTTGAACTACGGTTTGGCTACCGAAGCTGATACACTGAGGGTTTCTGACTGCGTTTGAGTAACTATGTGAATATGCTTGGTGGTTTTTTCATGTGTGTTCCAGTTTATTATGTGTTTAGCAGTATAAAACAATGCATGCAAAATAAGGACAACATAACTCACTGATATATATAATGATGGAAAAAGCAAGAAGTACAATAAAGACTAGAAGCATATATGATAATCGTCGGTTACCAGAAGAATAGGTGTTGGTCTGCACATGCACGGATAGATTGACAAAAAACAGTCTGGCAGCTTGCGGTAACTGCTGTAGAATTCGAAAAACTTGTCCTGGTGGAAATACCCATCAGAATGAGTTGGAAACTATCTCAATAGATGTGCCCTAGCCTCTAAACTCATCCTGATGACTGTCGGATTGGAGATCCATCCTTTGAAGCTCCGAATGCCATCCTTTGGGGGTTTTCACACCTCCTGGGTTCAATGAGTGTGCCCTAAAGATTCCACCGACAAAATCTGATGATGTATAGCTCAAAATGATCATTCTGGTCTCCTCTATAATGGGTCAGAAGGGATTCCTCAGATCTGCCCTGGAATGTCCCCTGGAACCCCAAATGTGCTTCCCTGAGAGTTTTTCCCTAAATGACTATTTTCCACTTTCCAAAAGATTCCACTGTCTGAATCTGACGATAGGTGGCTCAATAGGTGTGCCCTGTCTAACTCTCTAATGGGTCAAAAGGAATCAGACAAATATTAAACTATCTCAAGCGACCACACAAAACCTCTCTCAATCACTTGCGCTCTCACAAGTTGAGCTGTGCAATCATTGAACTGGACACTATAATGCACAGTGAAATACCTGGATGGTATCTCCGATAGGCTACGGTGTGTCTCTCAACACCAAAATTGATCAAGGGTGGTGGTTTCCTCCAGAAATCCACAAAACAACAAGGGGGTCGATTTCCTTCTCCTCTACAAATACCTCAACATCAAATCATAACATAGCATAATGAATTAGGTTGCTTTACCCTTCCTTTATAGCTTCCCAAAACCCTAATTCTTTGTTGACCTTTTCCCTCCAAGTGACTTTTAATTTATTTTATTATTCCTTGATTAAATCACTTGATTAATTAATTACTTAACCATTTTACCTCTAAAAAGTGATTTATCCATCCTGATGGCTTCTCCATCCACTAAGAGTCACTTCTCATCATCTTATCTTGTGATGCTCTCCCTCCCGATTCTGATGAACTATTACACTAAGATTTTTCTCCAAGTACTATGCCCATTGTGACCTTCTTAGTGAATTTAATTAAGATATGACCCATAATAACTCAAAATTACGAAAATCGTCAGAATGCAATGAAACCAAGGCCAAGTTGTGCGGAATGTATCCTGATGATGAACAATGCCAGTCGGGCCCAATAAAAACCCTCAATATCTTCTGAACTCTCTGTCACCCCTATATGACTACTCTAGTAGGCATAACACTCTGTAATGTTATAATGTCCCAAAATGGGTACATTATAGTCCTCCTTTCCAGAATATTGCTTGTCCTCAAGCAATAACTGAATCCAACTACATATGATACCGAGGTCCCATATCCACCTGTGTTTCACAAGGTAGACTCCCTTAAAGATGTGGCCTCTCCAAGTGCTCACCACGCATTCCACCCACATGCTCCTAATGAGTAGAATTATCAATGGCCAAGGAATCTCAGTCAACTCCTCGAGAAACCACTCTACTCGAAACTCAACTCCATCAAATGTAGAACTACCGAGCACTCCAATCCCTGGATCCCATATCTTAATGTGAACTGCAATGCCTCATGAAATATAGTCTGGTAACATAACAATACCATGAGTCTCCTGCAAATATCACCCGGTCTCAACCCGGAATGAGTCTGTCCTCCAAGACCGTGCCAACGCCAACACGACCTCGACCAACTGAACTTGTGCTGCCATAGTGAGGTACTACAAGACCTTAATGAATCACCAACAAGTGACATTCTCCCCCCAATACTGAAGCTCCCTGGAAAGTCAAAGTGACTTCCCCGACAAAGATCCACTCATCTCCATCAGTCAATGAAATTCCCAGCCCTAAATCTTAGGGTCCCATGCTATTCTTTGACAAGGGCCATCACACGGACACTGCACTATTGTGATCATGAATGTCTACTCAAAATATACATACCAGATCCCCCACTCCTAGATCCTCATGCTGAAATACCTGTGAAAACTGGGCATGTTGTCAAGAAGCAGAACCTGCAAAGGTATCTCTATGGAATCATTATCTTCCCAACCACCTCCATACTCGATCATCAATATCAATAGGGAGAACTTGTATCGCCACATAGAACAAGTCCCTGTAAGCCCTCTCAAAACCATCTAAGAGAGAAGTATGTTTCTCTTTGGTGCAACCTGGGCCATCATAAGATGAAACAACCCACTAACCAAATGGACTCCCGGATCCCATGGAAAAATTGGAAGTTCATCACTTCCAATTCTCACTAACTGCTCATGTTTCATACTGATAATTGTCAGAAGCCCACCATCCTCATCCCAATGAGAATCTGAATCTGTGTCACCCTCCGAGATATCTACTATCCCACGGCCTAAGATTCTCACCATCATGCCCAAGGTCTCAACTGTTTGTCTTTGATGATCCACCCCTATCCTGTTGTATGCAATAAAGACACTCCTGCCAGGTGGTCTCAGCCTACCAACTCTCCATGTCCCCTGCCACTTTCTATCTCCCCCTGTGTTGTTGTCAATGATAAAAGTATCAGGAGAGGCTATCATAAATATCTACAACCCACTATAGGACTAGAAAGTGTCATATGCTTTGGCCAATCTTTAGGATTGGACCAACAACTCATCCACTAACACCCATGGTGAATAATCGTCTAAACTCCAACTATTGGATACAACAATAGATAACTCTGCAAACTGTTGGTCAATCACTATTCCTCCATCATAACTTAGATGGTTGTTGCTATTGTGAAGATCATCTCTCAGAACTATGTGTTGCTGCAAGGGGGAGGAATCTCCATGCTCCACTAAGTGTGTCTTCTCCCTGCAATCCAATGTGTCCCCATGAATCCCACTATACATCTCTCTCATCATCACATGTCCAAGGTGAACTGATCAACTCTTGTGTGGATATCAATCAATCCTAGAAGACAAATGAAAGTGTCCTCGTAACTTCCCCTAGCTCTGGAATCCTCATGTGTATGTGTATGACCGATTGTCTTAGAACTACCCATGAATGGTGGCCCCTATGACACTCAGATATCCTCCAACAATGTAACTGAGGAACATATCTGACTCTCTACCGAGATAGATTTAGCGTATCTCTGACCTGTCTCTTCAAGGAGCTCATCTAATCTGGACTCTGATTCTTGAAGGGTTGTCTGTGTGCCTTCCAAGAATCCTTGTGTTCTCACCAACTCATGAGTGAGTCGGTCCACCTCAAGCTCCTGCTCCCTCAGTGCCCTATGATACATCTCGCCAATCTCCAATAGGTAATCTCTATCCATCAATAACTGCTGGTAGTCAGCCCTTATCATAGTCACTCTCTCCATCAGTTTATGGAAGTCATCAATGGAAAGTCCCCTATTTGAACTATCATGTGCCATCGAGGCCCTCCAACAATAACATGCCAACAATGTGTGTGCATCATCAATGCATCGAGTGGATGCCATGATCATGTCCTCACTGACTCTCAATTGTCCCCTCTAGTGTCATGACTCCTGATCATAGTCTCGCTAAGGTTCTACCTCATGCCCCTCACTACTAGTGTCAACAATGGAATCCCCAACAACACACTCCTCAAAAATATAATGGATTGAACTTCCCACTGTCCACTATGCTATTGAGTCCTCATGTAGGCCACTGCACACCATCACCAACTGTTACCCCCATCTGAATCGCACTGTATATTGTATGGGCAGTTGTATCCTCTTGTGCGATCACCCTACTAATATCATTTGCGCCTAGATCCCATACAGATGTGTCCATACATGTGCTCTAATCATCCTGACCAATAAGGAGTGTATCCTCATCATTGTAGATCGATGTTGGGAATAAGTGTCCCAACAAGTTTTCGGTCTCCACAACCTGGTCCATCAATGGAATCTCCAAGAGTGGTGACTCACTCTCCTCATAGTGATATGTATGTGTAATGTCAACTATCTCCAAGCCATACCTCTCCTCCTGGGTCTGTAGATCCATATGTCCCTTGTGTACAATCCCCACACAAGGCTCTTCTACCATATCAGGAATGCAATTGATATCCTCATGTGTCATGGCTAGCATAGGTGACTGAGAAGTTGAAAAATGTGGCTCGCTCATCATCCTCCATACATGACTTCCTGGAAGCCATGTCTACATCCATAGGTAGTATTAGAATATAACGGATGTGCTCGTTTTACCATTGACAATATCACTATTGTCACCCAACCATAGGTCGAAGCCACCCTCCGAGCACCTTAAACTTGACAGAGAATCAATCTGAAAGCAAAACCTAGGCTAGATAGCCAAACAAAGGGTAGCACACCTTTCCCCAAGGATATAGCACCAAAAAGAGATGATCATATAGTCCAAACCCTAACCGAGAGATAGTCCAATCCAAACATGAATTGCTAGTTGCAGCAGCTGCAATGGTAGCTCTCCTCCAAACCTGTGAACAAAACTGGGCACTACAGTGTGCACAAGTGTTGCTCTACAATTCTGAGACTGCCTGCTAGAATGAAGACTGGCCTCCTATATTTATAGTAATTCTGGCTAACTGCCTGGGCCGACTTCTCATTCTGGGTATCCGTTTGTTCAGTACATATTATTTCTTCTGGATGACTTCTTCTCTTAGAGGCTAATAACCTAATATAAATTATCTTCTTGAGCTGACAAGTCTTATAGGGTTATTATCCAACTCATTAAGGTTTATTCTTGCTTCTCATAGTATTCTATTCTCATCAGTTTTACACGTAGAGGTAAATACCTCTCGTGGCTACCATAATATCAACACTCCCTCCTAGCTAGGGAGGTATTACAGCTAATGGTCTTGAGCACAAAACATACCATTCACCCGGTAGCATCAACATAGTCGTCTAGACTATCTCATGACTATATCATGAGACACATCATCACCATTAGTGTCATCAGTTGAATCGTCTCACAGAACGATACTCTATCTGAGTAATCAAACATGATGCTCACTCCAAAGAGTGACACAAGAGCCATTCTTCTAATCTAGAAGAATAAAAATTTTGAACCATTTTCTGTCTGGGAAATCTTTGTTCATTGATCATCCATCTAGCTAATAATCATTTTCAACATTGTTGATAGTATTCAAGGCAATCGGAACAATATCATTCAATAGAACACAATTGTGTCTATCCATAGTAGTACACAACTACAATCCAGTGGTACACTACCACACCAAGTAGCACACAGGTACTTGATCAAACAGTGGAACACATCCACCACAGTAGTGTTGACCACCCATTTAGTACCGGTGGTCAACTCCATGTGCCATGAAGATATGCATCATCATATGCTTTGTTGTCAAATACTTTTGGTCCTACAGGGTAGTGTTTGGCCCCAACACTTTATTTTGTAATTGGAATTTATGTACCCCTGTGTGGGTTAATAATGTAATAGGTCTACATGAGTCATGTATAGGTTAGTTACCTTGGGATCGGTTCACTGGTAGATTTCCTTTCACTAAGGGTTTTTTATCCTTAGGATATCAATTTGGCTTTTCAGCCTTAGTGATTTCCCTTGAGTTTTTCCCTCACACTTGCAATAATTCCTCCAAAGTGGTGAACGACGTTCTAGTGGGCTTATCTTTTGGTAACTATTATAGGGAATCATTGTAAATGACCATGCAAGACATCTTAGAGATTTTTCATGGAATTTTTCCGAGTCTGGATCAGTTTTTTTTAATTAATTAATTTTTCCTAAGTTTGGAGGATTAATTATTTAATTAATTAATTATTTTTTTAGCAATAATTGTAAAAACTAGTTCTTGGGGTTTTTGATAGGGGTATTTGTTCTCAAAAGGAATGGAATATCACCCCCTATACCCATAGACCAAGTTTCATCTCAGTTGGACAACTTTAGCCATGGGTTTGTCCACCCGGAGTGTCACTTAGTCAAAAACAACAATTTTAATTGCTAAAGTCCAAACATGGCAAAAATGTAATTTTGTAATAATGAGTTTAAAGGATTAAAAATGTGAAATAATGGTTATATAGAGACCCCCTAAGCATAAAATTACCCTCCTAACCTTTTCCAACCTATTATAACCCCTCACACCCTCTCCACATTCAAAAGTTACGCCCCCCTAGGGGGATTGACGTTTTTCCTTGGTGGTGGAATTTGTGACTTAAATGGGGCCCCCTCTCATGATTTATGACTCCCTTTAACCCCCACATCACCTCCTGGGGTGATCCCACTCCCTTTTTCTCATTAATTCCCCTCCATTTCTTGTTTTCCCCCCCTTTTTTTGCACCCTCCAAGGAGAGTTACGCCCCCCTCTTGTAGTTCTCCAAGAAAAATCATTTTTAATTGTTGGGGCCTCTTCCTATCCCTTGTAACTCATCCCATAGCCTTCCACTACACTTTTTCTTGATCCCAACACCTCCAACACCCATCTACACCCTAGATCTATGATCTAAACCCTAGATGGTGTGCCCTAACCTTGGGATCTCCTCTTTTGCTTGGTGTGAGACACTTGGCTTAGATCCAAGAGAGGTAGTTTTGCCTCTCCAAGTATAAATAGATCTCATTTATCTCTCCCAACTTACCATATCTTGAGCTATTGTTATGCTACTTGATTTTTCACTCTCTCTCTCTCCATCATTCCATTTTTCCATTCTTTCTCTTAGGGTTTTGGAGTAAGTACTTTCCAAGATCTATTTTCTTGAGTAATAAAGAGAAAACTTTGGAGGACTATTGGAAGAGTTATGCACATGCTTTTTCTTTCCATACACATGAGGTAATCTTGTTCTAATATTTTTTTGGGTGATTGCATCTTTGGATCCTAAGGTAAAATGTTATTTGGGTAGATCTAGTAATGCACATGCTTGTAGATCTATGAATCTTGAATTCTTAATACGATAGAAATGTCATCTTGTTAATGCATGCAACATATTGTCTATCGTATTCTATCAATTTTCAAGATCTTTGCAGGTTTAGCTTCAAGGCATCATTGGGAACACCTCGATTACAAAAGATCCCTTGAGCCATACTCAAATTCCATCTCTTTCTCAACTTTACTCTTCATCTATATTGTTGTTCACTTTCATACATTTCAGCTAGCATAGATTAGTGAGATAGGTCACTTTTAATCAACTTTTATCATTTTTCTTGCGGGAAACTTTTGTTGTCAAAAGCAAGGGTCTCCTTTCATTTTTCTTGGTTGTGTGTAGCTTTCCTAGCAAGGGACACCTCGCTGGTTTTGCAGGTATCAGATCTGGTTGAGAGGACTCTTGGCTGCCCAAAGACATCCACACAACACCAAAAGGCCCTCCAAGGGGTTTGGTAGCTATCACTCAACCCTACTTCTCAAAATTTCATCATTTTGGTATGTTTTGCCTATGTTTCTTGCTTGTTAGTGTCTCACACCTATAGGGGAAGAAGTGGTACGACCTTGTTCTTTGTTTGAGCCTATTGGGTAGTGTAGATCTAGCTAGGGTTTCATTTTTCATCATTTTCTCCCTTTCTTTGAGGTAGGACGTGAGTTTTAGAAGGTGAAGGGCACCTTCTCAACCTTGGACGTGGGGTAGCTTGGTTGCTTGGCTTGCTTGTTTGCTTTCTTATTTCTTCTCTATCTTCTTGCTTCCATTTTTTGTTGCTTGCTTCTATCTACATCATTGTTATCTAACTTAAACAAGATAACTAATCACCTACCTAGTTGGGAGAGGAAAAACCCAATAGGCAAGGCTAATATCCAATGTGTTATTGATCTAAGTGCTTAATGCTTTGATACTTATGTTCTAGATCTATATCAAACACCTAATAACTACCTATCATAAGCCTATTGGGCCTCTTAATTCAACTAAAGTTAGATCTCATGCATGCTTAGTTCTTTCAAAGGCTTATCTTTACATTCATGCTTAGATCTTAAATCTTAAATGTTTAAATGCTTTAGAAGTTGATGGTCTAGTTCTTCATTGCATAGATCATTGATGTTATTGGCCACATGCTTAAAGTAACTTGTTTCTAAGTGGTTAAGTAAGAAACACATCTTTCTTTCTTTTACACACTTAATGCTCTCATCTTTAAGGCTCTCATACATGGTGTAAGTGTGGTTAATTTATTGCTTGGCAAGTTGTCCTTGCCCTCATTCATTATTCTATTTTGTAAGCTATCTAATTGTGCATCTAGTGACTTGAGTTCACATAGTATATATGTGTTAATGCCTTTAAATTCATAAGCTTAAACAACACAACTTTAAGGCTGAAATAAGTTTCGGCCAAGTCACTAAATCACTCATTAAAAGTGTCATAAAACTCTCAAAACACTCTAAACTACTCCTAAAAGTCTACCTAACTTATATAACAACTTAATAGACTACTTTAGCATACCTTAGACCACCATCTCCACCATCTAAAATGGGTTTGAGGAAAACAATTGAGGGAGAAAGCAGGGGACTGTCTCACAACGTGAAGGATCGTGTCCTCTCTGGGAAGTACTCTCTCTTAGGGCTAACAGGTTCTGCTAGGGTTAGCCTCGTTTCTACACTATATTAAGCGTCCAACAGTTATTTGGAAATAGGAGGAGGAGGCTTTGGTGAAGATTAATAAAATTTGATAATCTTTAAGAAAGCCTAATAATTGAACCTTGCCCTAAAATCTCTAAATTGTTCTGGGTCTAACAACTAAAAGTGTTTTCCTCTCATCTTGCAACACTTGAGCCTAAAGATCTCTATGTGGATGATGTTGATGTATTTATGATAACAATATTGTGGTAAACATCTTTTAAAGCTTTGATCTCTTTAATCTGCACAAACACAAACATTAAATTGGTTAGCTTGTTGTTGTAATCTAACACTGTATAATTGTATTTCTTATATCTAGTGTTACATGGTTTAATCACTCTTTTGTAAGTAATCTTGTATCTTATGGATATATTAATTCTTGAGTACATATTGTAATATTTTAATTCATTGTGTAATCTACTTGTAACGAACACCCTTAACACATAGTTGACCCCTTGCCCAATCTCTAGGCACTAGTCTTAGTTGACATAGGGAGAAAGCTTGCCTTACATTCTAACCCATTGCACTTTGCATTGTTGCTTTAGCATCCTAGGTTAGAACCCCCCCCCCCCCAAACCTTGTAAATAATTAAAATTAACTCCTAGAACTTAACTCTAACACATCTAGTAACTAAGGTCTACCCCCCTTGGCTTCCCTAGGAGTAAGCCTAGATGGAAGAGGTTCTGATCAAAGTGACAGTGTGGGTTGTGAACCTAGGCATTGTACCTCCAAGGACACACTAAGTGATCCAGAATTAGCTCACGTTTGAAAGTGTGTATAAGGACGACAACAAGTAGTATATATCTACTGTCTGGAGACATGCAGTCTCCATAACAATCATCTGATATCACCCTGCATAGAAAATATTGTTAAAATAAAGTGAATCATCTGGGCCAATATTTCACTCACATCTGTGAGATCTAAAAGAATATCTACCCTCAGAAAGTCAAACATCAATAATGAGCTATCTGGACTATTCTTCTCAATCAATGAAGAATAACTATCCTGATTTCCTGGACCATTCCCCACCCTAGGCCATTCCTCTGACACTAAACAAAGTGTAACTTGGAGAGAATGAGTCTACCTTAAGGAATGTCTATCCCTTATTGTTGAAACTTGACCATTCCCCACCCTGGGTCATTCCTCCGACACTAAGCAGAGTGAAACATGGAGAGAATGAATCCACCCTAAGGAATGATTGTCCAGACCATTTCCAATGTTAACCACAAGAGGAAATGATTGTCCTACACCAACCTCCAAAACAGACCATTCCTCTTGTTAACCACAATGAGAAATCATTGTCCAGTGAGGTGGGCCAGTCTTCTTGAGTAACCCTCAAGAAGAGAGATTGTCCTAGACCACTCCCCATGTTAACCACATTGGGAATTCATTGTCTATGGTACATCAGCAATCTGGACCATTTTCCGAACTGGAAAATGTCTGTCCATCAGAAATATCAACCCACTTTCTGAACTGGAAAGAATCTGCTCATCCTGGACCATTTTTCGAACTGAAAAATGACTGTCCATCAATCAATAATACATTAGTGCTCCCTCCCAACCTGGGAGTCATCCATAAATCAATAATAATAAGCCAATGGTAATGGATGTTGTTGCTGACACGATAAAGATGATAGAAGAAGAAAAGGTGGACCTTCTAGTGCCATGCTCAGGTCAATCCTGCTCTCGGTACTCCATGTATAGGACATGTGGGCCTTGAGACATGATCTCCTAGTTATCCCTAAAAAGTGGGGATAACAAATCCAACTATCCCTCAAATGCGCAAGAGTCACTAGCCTCTGTCTCGATCATCTGGTTGGTCTTGTAGTACATGTTTGAATTTTGTACCCCAGCTCTGGCAGTGCATTTAGACGATCCGTCAAAAGAAGGTATGGTGAGTTTACCAACTTTCTAGATGAAATATATGTTATGCCCCTGTTGCTGTTATTGTCCTCCTCTCTGAGGTTCTCTAGGATGGTTCATGCCCCTAAGTCCATAGTACTTGACTAGTGTCATGTCATGATGGAATTCATGGCCCAACGTTGCATACTCCCTCATGTACTTTGCAATGTCTTTCGCCTGAGTGGGTGGCCTCCGTGCTAATGAATGTTTTGTTGCTGCTAGGGGTGCCCTATAAAAACTAGGGAACCATGGTCTGGGAATCCTACTCAAAGATGTGTATGTGCGAGTAGGTGTCTAGGGTCTACTACCTGCTTCTGAGTTCCCCTGTGTTGCATGTGGGGCCGGTGTGCCCGGGGTGTACACTATAGCTAATCTATCAACCAACTACGACAAAGACTACATCATGGTCTGATGACTGACTATCAAATCGTTGAGTACCTGCAAGAAGGTTGCCTCTGGGTCCATGGGTGCCTTACCATTGCCCTCTGGCCTCTCATATCTATCTCCCCACATCCCCTCTGCCTTCTGGGTCACCCGCTGAACTCATCGAATTTAGTCACAGACTGGCAGGACTAAATCTCTGATACCACTAAAATATCCCTGATCCAGCCGATCTGGATATCTATTGCTGAACTACGGTTTGGCTACCGAATTTGATACTCTGGGGGTTTCTGACTGTGTTTGAGTAACTGTGTGAAGATGTTCGGTTGTTTTTTCATGTGTGTTCTAGTTTATTATGTGTTTAGAAGTATAAAACAATGCATGCGAAATAAGGACAACACAACACACTGATATATATAATGTGGGAAAAAGCAGGAAATACAATAAAGACTAGAAGTAGATATGATAATCGTCAGTTAGATCTCATGGATCATCACTAGAATACAAAATAATAGATAAGAATATAATGGATGTGCTCGTTTTACCATTGACAATATCACTATTGTTAGAATAGTGATGTACAGTGAATCCCACTGTACATCTCTCTCATCATCATATGTCCAAGGTGTATTGCCAGATCAACCCCTGTGTGGATATCAATCAATCCTGGAACACAAATGAAAGTGTCCTTGTAACTGCCCCTGGCTCTGGAATCCTCATGTGTATGTTTATGACCGATTGTCTCAGAACAACCCATGAATGGTGGCCCCTATGACACCCGGATATCCTCCAACAATGTAACTGAGGAACATATCTGACTCTCTGCTGAGATAGATTTAGCGTATCTCTGACCAGTCTCTTCAAGGAGCTCATCTAATCTTGTTGATATTATGGTAGTTGCGGGAGGTATTTACATCCACGTGTAAACCTGACGAGAATAGAATACTCTGGGAAGCAAGAGAAACCCTAATGAGTTGGCTAATAACCCTAGAAGACTTGTCGGCTCAAGAGGATAATTTATATTAGGTTATTAGCCTACAAGAGAAGAAGCCGACCAAAAGAAATAATAATAATATGAATAGACAGATACCCAGAACAAGAATTCGGCCTAGGCAGATAACCAGGAATACTATAAATACAGGGCGCCAATCTCTCGTTTGTCACAGTCTCAGAATTATAGAGAAACAACTTGTGCGCACTGCAGTGCCTAGTTTTGTGTGCTACCCTTTGTTTGGCTATCTAGCCTAGGGTTTGCTTCCGGAGTGATTCTCTGTCAAGTTTAAGGTGCTCGGAGGGTGGCTTCAACCTATGGTTGGGTGACAATAGTGATATTTTCAATGGTAAAATGAGCACATCCATTACATTCTAACAGGTTATGGGCCCACACATCCTTCAGTCAGTCTAACCGCTGGAAGGAAACATAGTCGTGAGGATATTAAGCTTGTTGAAGAACTGTTGCTAGGGTTTCTAGCAGGAGCAATCACCATAGCACTGTCGTTAGGGTTACTAGCAGGTGTAGTTGCAGAAACCCTAATCCTCTCATTGAGGCACCTTAAGTGATGGGATTGACCTAATCTCTGGATAGATCAGTGTGCCCTAGCCTAGCACATCTCCTGGTACTCTCAGCCAGCCAAGTTGTCAAGTTTGAGTTTCTGGTCAAATCTAGGGTTTGACCAAGTCAAAGAAGCCATGACTTATTCTATAAATTCAGAGAACAAGTTAGATGGAGATTCTAAATTCAGATCGTGGAAGACAAGGATTGACCACATCCTTGCCAGGAATAAAGTGTTGGATATCGTGAAAGGAAAGATCGTGGAACCAGAGTTTGAAGAAGGAAAAGAGAAGGAACCGCCGAACGTTGCAGTTATTGAGAAGTTCAAAGACGGTGACATCAATGCCATGAGTATCATAGTGGAGTCTACAAAATACCACTTGATACCCTACATCTCTCATCTTGACTCATCGAAGAAGATGTACTATGCCCTAACAAACCTCTTCTGAGTTAGAAACATTGGACAAGTAATGAGTCTGAAGAATGAACTTTGGGACATGAAGATGAATGATGATGATAACATAACATCATACTTCATGAGGATCTCCCAGTTAAGAGATCAACTACAAGCTATTGAAGATATTGTTTTAGAGAAGGAATTGGTAAACATAGTACTCAATGGTCTCCCCAAGATGTGGGATGCATTTGACGCAAGCATGAACACAAGGAAGGAATATCCGACATTTGAAGAACTTTGGACTTGTTTTGCTCAAGAAGAATCAAGGATAAATGCAAAAGAGAAACCCCAAAATAAGTACGATGATCAAGCCTTCACAGCAAGATTCAAGAATTTTAGGAATAAAAGAAAGTTTGGTTCAAGGAGGAAGCCAAATCAAGAGAAAGACATTTTAGAAATACAATGCTTCAACTATCGAAAGTATGATCACTACAAGAATCAATGTCCTTACCTAAAGAAAAGGAAGGAGAAACATCAAGCATCAGTTTCCAAAGAAAAGGAACCTACAAAGAAGACTAAGCAGGATGGAAGAGACTTCTTCCTCTAAAGGTAACAATACTCTTCTTATTTCCTGTACATATCTTGTTTGCATCGTCTCTGTACATATCTTGTATATCTATCTCTTGGAAGATAATATGGTCCAAGAAGAACTACACCTATGGAAGAACAACAAGATAAGGATGGATATCATTAGATAATACACATCAAAGGATGAAATACAAATCATGTGGAAGTTATTGCAAGATAAGCCGAATCAATCATGAAGAGACTTAGAAGAATCAAAGATAGAAAGAAGTCAGAAATCAAGAGGAAATTGGAGAAAGACTTATGACATTTTATAGAAGACAACAAGATGGAAGCGTGGACTCTGTTAGACAGATAGAGCCAATTATATACTACAGGAGACAATAAGGATGCAAATATAAGTGTTGACTCTTTTAGATGGAGGGAGTTGATTCTATGCACTCATACATGAAGCAAGGATTAGGAGGGAGCCAATCCTATGATCCATTGAAGATGATGAAGCATATATCCATGGTAGTAGACATGAAAGACAATACGTGTTCAGTAGTTGTCCATCCACATCCATGATCCTATGACGAAATAAAGAAGTGGAATATTTAGGGCATGGAATCTATAAGAAACTCCATGGACCCAAGAGCTAAAGAGAAACATGAGGAAGAACATGAAGATTCCAAGAAAGAAAGAAAAGCCAGAACAACCAGTCATTGTATCAAGAATCACAAAATTACTAGCCTGATATGAAAGCAATCAATAATAACTAAAAGTTATGATGAAGAACGGTGTATGGAAGACTTATGAATAAAATCATTGCAAGATCCAAAACTAGAGGTTATCCCAGATGGAGGGAGAAGACTATGATGATTGATCATTTCGGTAAACCAGACATACCTCTACATGAGTCATTATATCATCCGCAATATCCATGAGTTGAATTTCTACATCAGATGAATGAAAAGATTGTTCTACAGAGCAATTAAGAAAAGAGCATATGAAGAGAAAACTCAAGACTTTGAGGCATACCAGAAAGAGACCCTTGTATGCAGATGGAAGAAGATAACTTGGTGGAGAACCTCCAGTGCACAACATAAGCGTGGTGAAGAATTCCTATAACAGAGATACTGTATCAAGATGACTACTCAGAAGATCAAATCTCATGATGACAAAAGAAGTGCCGCATGGATATACTTTATTGATCAAAGTTACATGAAGCCTTCAGAGAAAACCAGTGTTCCAGACCGAAGTACATTTGAAATGAAGCATTACATTATCCGTGATGAAGTTCAGAAAGGATAAAGTGGTTCTCCAATAAGCATTACATTATCCGTGATGAAGCATTACATTATCCTTGTTTGAGAAGAATAAGGCAGTTAGCCCATCGTTGATGTTCTACTCTAAGGGCAGATATTCTTTCAGATCTCACAGATGTGAGTGAAAGATTGGCCCAGATGATTCATTTTATATAATAACATTGTTTATGTGCAGGTTGATATCAGATGATTGTTATGAAGATTGTATGACAATAGATGTATACTACTGTGGTGGATGTGTTCCACTATTTGTGACTATACGTTACTGATCAAGTACTTGTTTGCTACTTGGTGTGGTAGTGTACCACTAGATTGTAGTTACGTACTACTATGGATAGACACAGTTGTGTTCTACCTTGTTCTGATTGCCTTGAAGATTATCAAGCAGATCGGTAAATGATTATCATCCAGATGGATGATTAAAGGACAGAGATTTCCCAGACGGAAAATGGTTCAGAACATCTACTCTTCTAGGACGTATGTCCATATTAGAAGAATGGCTCTTGTATCACTCTTTGGTGTGAGTGACTTATTCAACCTCATGTTTGATTACTCAGTTAGAGTATGGTTTCAAGAGATGATGCAGCTAATGACACTGATGTTGATGATGATGTTGATGATCTAGTCATGAGATAGTCTAGACGACTATGTTGATGCTACCGGGTGAATGGTATGTTTTTGTGCTCAAGACCATTACCTGTAATACATCCCTAGCTAGGAGGGAGTGGTGATATTATGGTAGTTGCGGGAGGTATTTACCTCCACGTGTAAACCTAACGAGAATAGAATACTCTGGGAAGCAAGAGAAACCCTAATGAGTTGGCTAATTCCCTATAAGACTTGTCAACTCAAGAGGATAATTTATATTAGGTTATTAGCCTACAAGAGAAGAAGTTGGCTAGAAGAAATAATAATAATATGAACAGACAGATACCCAGAACAAGAATTCGGCCTAGGCAGTTAGCCAGGAATACTATAATTACAAGGTGCCAGTCTCTCATTTGTCACAGTCTTAGAATTGCAGAGAAGCAACTGGTGCGAACTGCAATGCCCAGTCTTGTGCGCAGGTTTGAGGAGAGCTGCCATTGCAGTTGCTGTAGCTAGCAGTCACGTTTTGGCTTGGACTATCTCTTGGATAGGGTTTGGACTATCTGATTATCTCTTGTTAATGCGCTATTCTTGGGGAAAGGTTTGCTACTCTTTGTTTGGCTATCTAGCCTAGGGTTTGCTTCTAGAGTGATTCTCTGTCAAGATTGAGGTGCTCAGAGGGTGGCTTCAGCCTATGGTTGGGTGACAATAGTGATATTGTCAATGGTAAAATGAGCACATCCATTATATTCTAACAAATCTATATCCCCACATCCCCTCTGCCTTCTGGGTCACCCACTGAACTCATCGACTTTAGTCACAAGCTAGCAGGACTAAAGCTCTAATACCACTAAAATATCCCTGATCCAGCTGATCTGGATATCTAATGTTGAACTATGGTTTGGTTACTGAATCTGATACTCTAGGGGTTTCTGACTGCGTTTGAGTAACTGGGTGAAGATGCTCGGTTGTTTTTTCATGTGTGTTCTAGTTTATTATGTGTTTAGCAGTATAAAACAATGCATGCGAAATAAGAACAACACAACTCACTGATATATATATATATATAATGCTGGAAAAAGCAGGAAATGGAATAAAGACTAGAAGCATATATGATAATCGTCAGTTAGATCTCATGGATCGTCACTGGAATACAAAATAATAGATAAGAAATACCTATGACCAGAAGAACAGGTGTTGGTATGCACATGCACGGATAGATCGACAAAATGCAGTCTGGAAGCTCGTGGTAACTGTTGTGGAATCCAAAAAACTTGCCTTGATGGTGATACCCATCAGAATGAGCTGGAAACTGTCTCGAAAGATTCCCCCTGGCCTCGAAACTGATCTCGATGATTGTCGAACTGAAGATGTGACCTATGAAGCTCCGGATGTCACCCCCTGGGGGTTTGCGCATGTCCTAGGCTCAATGAGTGCACCCTAGAGATTCCACCAGCAGAATATGATGATGTATAGCTCAAAATTATTGTCCTGGTCTCCACTTTAATGGGTCGAAAGGGATTCCTCATATCGGCCCCGGAATGTCCCCTGGAACCCCAAATGTGCTTCCTCGAGAGTTGTGCCCTAAATGACTATTTTCCTCTTTCCGAAAGATTCCACTGTCAAAAAATGACGACAGATGGTTCAATAGGTGTGCCCTAGAAAACTCTCTAATGGGTTGGAAGGAATCGTCCAGACCTGAAACTGTCTCAAGCGGCCGCACAAACCCTCTCTCATTCACTTGCGCCCTCACTTGTTGAGTTGCGCAATCACTGAACTAGACACTGTGATGCATGGTGAAATACCTAGATGGTATCTTCGATAGGCTAGGGTGTCTCTCTCAACACCGAAACCGATCAAGGGTGGTGGTTTCCTCCAGAAATCCACAAAACAACAAGGGGGTCGATTTCCTCCTCCTCTGCAAATACCTCAACATCAAATCATAACATAGCATAATGAATTAGGTTTCTTTAACATTCCTTTATAGCTTCCCGAAACCCTAATTCATTGTTGAACTTTTCCCTCCAAGTGACTTTTACTTTATTTAATTATTCCTTGATTAAATCACTTAATTAATTAATTAATTAACCATTTTACCTCTAAAAAGTGATTTATCCATTCTGATGGCTTCTCTATACACTGAAAGTCACTTCTCATCATCTTATCTTGTGATTCTCTTCCTCCCGATTCCGATGAACTATTACACTAAGAGTTTTCTCCAAATAATATGCCCATTATGACCTTCATTGTGAATTTAATTAAGATATGACCCATAATAACTCAAAATTACGGAAATCGACAGAATGCAACAAAACCAAGGCCAAGTTGTGTGGAATGGATCCTAATGATGAAATATTGCCAATTGGGCCCAATAAAACCCCTCAATATATCCTAAACTCTCTGTCACCCCTATCTGGCTACTCTAGCAAGAATAACACTATTTAATGTTATAATGTCCCAAAATGGGGACATTATAGTCCTCCCTGCCAGAATATTGCTTGTCCTCAAGCAATAACTGAATCCAACTACATATGATACCTAGGTCCCATGTCCAACTATGTGTCTCAAGGTATACTCCCCTAAATATGTGGCCTCTCCAAGTGCTCACCACGCATGACACCCACATGCTCCTGATGAGTAGAATGATCAATGGCCAAGGAATCACAGTCAAATCCACGAGCAACCACTCTACTCGAAACTCAACTCCATCAAACATGGAACTACCGAGCACTCCAATCCCTGGATCCCATATCTGAATGTGAACTGCAATGCCTCGTGAAATATAGTCTGTTAACATAACAATACCATGAGTCTCCTGCAAATAGCACACGGTCTCAACCCGAAATTAGTTTGTCCTCCAAGACCGTGCCAACCACAACATGACCTCCACCAACTGAACTTGTTGCTGCCATAGTGAGGTACTACAAGACCTCAACAAATCACCAACAATTGACATGATCCCCCCAATACTGAAGCTCCCTGGAAAGTCAAAGTGACTTCCCCCTACAAAGATCCACTCATCTCCATCAGTCAATGAAATTCCCAACCCTGTAATCCCAGGGTACCATGCTAGCCTCTGACAGGGACCATCACACAGACACTGCACTACTGTGATCATGATTGTCTGCTCAAAATATACATACCGGATCCCCCACTCCTGGATCCTCATGCTGAAATACCTGTGAAAACTGGGTGTGTTGTCAAGAAGTTGAACCTGTAAAGGTATCTCTATGGAATCATCATCTGCCCAACCACCTCCATACTCGATCATCAATATCAATAGGGAGAACCTATCTTGCCACATAGACCAAGTCCCTGTAAGCCCTCTCAAAACCATCCAAGAGAGAAGTATGTTTCTCTCTGGTGCAACCTGGGCCATCATAAGATGAAACAACCCACTAACCAAATGGACTCCCAGATCCCATGGAAAAATTGGAAGTTCATCACTTCCAATTCTCACTAACTATTGATGTGTCATACTGATAACTGTTGGAAGCCCACCATCCTCATCCCAATGAGAATCTTTATCCATGTCACCCTCTGAGATATCTTCTATCCCATGGGATAATATGCTCACCATCATGCTCAAGGTCTCAATTGTCTATCTCTGATGATCCACCTCTATCCCGCTATATGAAATAAAGACACTCATGTCAGGTGGTCTCGGCCTACCAACTTTCCATGTCCCCTGCCACTTTCTATCTCCCCCTGTGTTGTTGTCAATGATAAAAGTATTGGGAGAGGCTATCATAAATATTTTCAACCCACTGTAGGACTGGAAAGTATCATATGCTTTGGTCAATCCCTAGGATTGGACCAACAATTCATCCACTAGCACCCATGGTGAATAATCATCTAAACTCCAACTATTGGATACAACAATAGATAACTCCGCAAATTTTTGGTCAATCACTCTTCCTCCATCATCACTTAGATAGTTGTTGCTACTGTGAAGGTGATCTCCAAGAACTATGTGTTGCTGCAAGGGGGAGGAATATCCATGCTCCACAAAGTGTGTCTTCTCCCTGCAATCCAATGCTTCCCCATGAATCCCATTGTACATCTCTCTCATCATCATATGTCCAAGGTGTACTGCCAAATCAACCCATGTGTGGATATCAATCAATCCCGGAACACAAATGAAAGTGTCCTCGTAACTTCCCCTGGCTCTAGAATCCCCATGTGTATGTGTATGACTGATTGTGCCAGAACTATCCATGAATGGTGGTCCCTGTGACACCCGAATATCCTCCAACAATGTAACTGAGGAACATATCTGACTCTCTACCGAGATAGATTTAGCATATCTCTGACCAATATCTTCAAGGAGCTCATCTAATCTATCTCCCCACATTCCCTTTTCCTTCTAGGTCACTCACTGAACTCATCAAATTTAGTCACAGGCTAGCCGGACTAAAGCTCTGATACCACTGAAATATCCCTGATCCAGTTGATCTGGATATCTACTGCTGAACTACGGTTTGGCTATCGAATCTGATACTCTGGGGTTTTCTGACTGTGTTTTAGTAACTGTGTGAATATGCTCGGTTGTTTTTGCATGTGTGTTCCAGTTTATTATGTGTTTAGCAGTATAAAACAATGCATGTGAAATAAGGACAACACAACTCACTGATATATATATAATGTTGGAAAAAGAAGGAAATACAATAAATACTATAATAAATAAGGAAATACAATAAAGCATATATGATAATTGTCAGTTAGATATCATGGATCATCACTGGAATACAAAATAATATATAAGAAATATCCGTGACTAGAAGAACAGGTGTTGGTTTGTGTATGCACAGATAGATCGACAAAAAGCAGTCTGACATCTCGCGGTAACTGCTGTAGAATCCGAAAAACTTGCCCTGATGGCGATACCTGTTAGAATGAGCTAGAAACTGTCTCAAAAGATGCCCCCTGACCTCTAAACTGATCCAGATGATTGTCGGACTGAATATCTGACCTCTAAAGCTCTAGATGTCACCCCCTGGGGGTTTGTGCACTTCGTGGGCTCAATGAGTGCGCCCTAGAGATTCCACTGGTGGAATCTGACGATGTATAGCTCAAAATGATCGTCCTTGTCTCCTCTGTAATGGATCAGAAGGGATTCATCATATCTGCCCCAGAATGTCCCCTGGAACCCCAAATGTGCTTCCCCGAGAGTTGTGCCCTAAATGAATATTTTCCTCTTTTTGAAATATTCCACCATCAAAAATTGACGATAGGTGGCTCAATAGGTGTGCCCTATCTAACTCTCTAACGGATCAGAAGGAATCGGTGAGATCCAAAACTGTCTCAAGCGGACGCACAAACCCTCTCTCAATCACTTGCGCCCTCACTGGCTGAGCTGCACAATCGTTGAATTGGACATTGTAATGCATGGTGAAATACCTGGATAGTATCTCTGATAGGCTAGGGTGTGTCTCTCAACACCGAAACTGATCAAGGGTGGTGGTTTCCTCCAGAAATCCACAAAACAAGGGGGTCGATTTCCTCCTCCTCTGAAAATACATCAACATCAAATCATAACATAGCATAATGAATTAGGTTGCTTTACCCTTCCTTTATAGCTTCCCGAAACCCTAATTCGTTGTTGACCGTTTCCCTCCAAGTGACTTTTACTTTATTTTATTATTCCTTGATTAAATCACTTAATTAATTAATTAATTAATTAACCATTTTACCTCTAAAAAGATATTTATCCATCATGATGGCTTCTCCGTCCACTAAAAGTCACTTCTCATCATCTTATCTTATGATGCTCTTCCTCCCGATTCCGATGAACTATTACACTAAGAGTTGTCTCCAACTAATATGCCCATTATGACCTTAGTGAATTTAATTAAGATATGACCCATAATAACTCAAAATTACGGAAATCGTCGTAATGCAATGAAACCAAAGCCAAGCTGTGCGGAATGGTTCCTGATAATGAACAATGCTAGTCAAGCCCAATAAAACCCTCAATATATCCCTAACTCTCTGTCACCCCTATCTGGCTACTCTAGTAGGCATAACACTTTCTAATGTTATAATGTCCCAAAATGGGGACATTACAGTCCTCCCTGCCGGAATATTGCTTGTCATCAAGCAATAAATGAATCCAACTACATATGATACTGGGGTCCCATATCCACCTGTGTGTCACAAGGTAGACTCCCCTCAAGATGTGGCCTCTCCAACTGCTCACCACTCATGACACCCACATGCTCCTGATGAGTAGAATGATCAATGGCCAAGGAATCTCAGTCAACTCCCCGAGCAACCACTCTACTCAAAACTCAACTCCATCAAACGTAGAACTACCAAGCACTCCAATCCCTAGATCCCATATCTGAATGTGAACTGCAATGCCTCATGAAATATAGTCTGGTAACATAAAATACCATGAGTCTCCTGCAAATAGCACCCAGTCTCAACCTGAAATGAGTTTGTCCTCCAAGACCATGCCAACCCCAATACGACCTCCACCAACTGAAATTGTTGTTGCCATAGTGAGGTACTACAAGATCTCAACAAATCACCAACAAGTGATGTTCTCCCCCCAATACTGAAGCTCCATGGAAAGTCAAAGTGACTTCCCCCTGCAAAGATCCACTCATCTCCATCATTCAATGAAATGAACAGCCCTGTAATCCCAAGGTCCCATGCTAGCCTCTGATAGGGACCATCACATGAACATTGCACTACTGTGATCATGACTGTTTGCTCAAAATATACATACCATATCCCCCACTCTTGGATCCTCATGCTGGAATACCTGTGAAAATTGGTCATGCTGTCAAGAAGCTGAACCTGTAAAGGTATCTCTATGGAATCATCATCTGCCCAACCACCTCCATACTTGATCATTAGTATCAATAGGGAGAACCTGTCTCGCCACATAGAACAAGTCCCTGCAATCCCTCTCAAAACCATCTAAGAGAGAAGTATGTTGCTCTCTGGCACAACCTGGGCCATCATAAGATGAACCAACCCACTAACCAAATGGACTCCCGGATCCCCTGGAAAATTTGGAAGTTCATCACTTCCAATTCTCACTAACTGTTGATGTGTCACACTGATAACTGTTGGAAGCCCACAATCCTCATCCCAATGAGAATCTGAATCTATGTCACCCTCTGAGATATCTACTATCCCAGGGCCTAAGAAGCTAACCATCATGCCGAAGGTCTCAACTGTCTGTCTCTGATGATCCACCCCTATCCTGTTGTATGCAATAAAGACACTCCTGTCAGGTGGTCTTAGCCTACCAACTCTCCATGTCCCCTACCACTTTTTATCTCCCCCTGTGTTATTGTCAATGATAAAAGTATCAGGAGAGGCTATCATAAATATATGCAACCCATTGTAGGACGAGAAAGTATCATTTTCTTTGGTCAATCCCCAGGATTGGACCAACAACTCATCCACTAGCACCCATGGTGAATAATCATCTAAACTCTAACTATTGGATACAACAATAGATAACTTCACAAACTGTTGGTCAATCACTCTTCCTCCATCATCACTTAGATAGTTGTTTCTACTGTGAAGGTGATCTCCTAGAACTATGTGTTGTTGCAAGGGGGAGGAATCTCCATGCTCCACTAAGTGTGTATTCTTCCTGCAATCTAATGCATCCCCATGAATCCCACTGTACATCTCTCTCATCATCATATGTCCAAGGTGTACTACCAGATCAACCCCTATGTGGATATCAATCAATCATGTAACGCAAATGAAAGTGTCCTCGTAATTTCCCCTGGCTATGGAATCCTCATGTGTATGTGTATGACCGATTGTGTCAGAACTACCCATGAATGGTGGCCGCTGTGACACGCGGATATCCTCTAGAAATGTAACTGAGGAACATATCTGACTCTCCGTCGAGATAGATTTAGTGTATCTTTGACCAGTCTCATCAAAGAGCTCATCTAATCTGGACTCTAATTCTTGAAGGGTTGTTTGTGTGCTTTCCAAGAATCCTCATGTGCTCACCAACTCATGAGTGAGTCGGTCCACCTCAAGCTCCTACTCCCTTAGTGCATGTGATACATCTCGCCAATCTCCAATAGGTAATCTCTATCCATCAATAACTACTGGTAGTCAACTCTCATCATAGACACTCTCTCCATGAGTGTATGGAAGTCATCAATGACAAGTCCCCTATCTGAACTATCATGTTCCATCGAGGCCCTCCAACAATAACCTGCCACCAATGTGTGTGTATCATCAATGCATCGAGTGGATGCCATGATCATGTTCTCACTAACTCTCAATTGTCCCCTCCAGTGTCCTGATTCTTGATCATAGTCCCGTTGAGGTTCTATCTCATTCCCTTCACTGCTAGTGTCAACAATGGAATCCCCAACAACACACTCCTCAAAAGATAAAGCATTGAATTTCCCACTATCCACTATACTACTGAGTCCTCCTGTAGGCCACTACACACCATCACCAACCGCTACCCCCATCTGAATCACACTGTATCATGTATGGGTAGTTGTATCCTCCTGTGCGCTCACCCTACTAATATAATTTGCATCTGGATCCCATACAGATGTGTCCATACACGTTCTATGATCATCCCGACCAATAAGGAGTGTATCCTCATCACTGTAGATCGACCCTAGGAGTAAGTGTCCCAACAAGATGTCGGTCTCCACAACCTGGTCCATTAATGGAATCTCCAAGAGTGGTGACTCACTCTCCTCATAGTGATAGGTATGTGTAAGTTCAACTATCTCCAAGCAATACCTCTCCTCCTGGGTCTACAGATCGATATGTCCCTTGCATACAATCCCCACACAAGGCTCTTATACCATATCAGGAATGCCACTGATATCCTCATGTTTCGTGGCTAGCATAGGTGACAGCGAAGATGAAAAATGTGTCTCACTCATCATACTCCATACATGACTTCCTTGAAGCCATGTCTACACCCATAGGTAGGTCATCCAACCTCCTAATCTCATCATGTATAAGTTCCAACACATATGAATCCTCACAAGTGTCACCACTATGATGAAGTGTTGAATCCTCAACATTGTCTGACGGGGAAGATGAAGGACATACGATATCATCATTTCCATCCAACTATCCCTCAAATGTGAAAGAGTCACTAGCCTCCATATCAATCATCTGGTTGAGCTTGTAGTACATGTCTAACTTTTTTACCCCAGCTCCGGCAGTGCATTTGGACGATCGGTCAAAAGAAAGTATGGTGAGTTTACCAACTTTCCGGATGAAATCTATCTTATGCTCCTGTTGATGATGTTGTCTTCCGCTCTGAGGATCTCTAGGATGGTTCATGCCCCTAATTCCATAGTACTTGACCAGTGTCATGTCATGATGGAAGTCATGGCCCAACGCTGCATACTTCCTCGTGTACTCTGCAATGTCTTCCCCCTGAGTGGGAAGCCTCCGTGCTAACGACTATTGTGCTGCTTTTGTGGGTGCCCTCTGAAAACTAGGGAACCATGGTTTTGGAATCCTACTCAAAGATGTGTATGTGAAAGTAGGTGTCTAGGGTCTACTGCCTGCCCCCGAGATCCCCTGTGTTGCATGTGGGGCTGGTGTGCCTAGGGTGTCCACTATAGCTAATTTATCAGCCAACTACACCAAAGACTGCGTCATGGTCTGTTGATTGAATATAAAATCGTTGAGTATTTGCATGAAGGCTGCCTCTGGGTCCATGGGTGCCTTACCAGTTCCCTTTGGCCTCTCATATCTATCTCCCCACATCCCCTCTTCCTTCTGGGTCACCCGTTGAACACATTGACTTTAGTCACAGGTTGGCAGGACTAAAGCTTTGATACCACTGAAATACCCCTGATCCAACTGATCTAGATATCTACTGCTAAACTACGGTTTGGCTACCAAATCTGATACTATGGGGGTTTCTGACTGCGATTGAGTAACTGTGTGAAGATGCTCAGTTGTTTTTGAATGTGTGTTCCATTTTATTATGTGTTTAGCAGTATAAAACAATGCATGTGAAATAAGGACAACACAACTCACTAATATATATATATATATATATATATATATATATATATATATATAATGTTGGAAAAAGAAGGAAATACAATAAAGACTAGAAGTAGATATGATAATCGTCAGTTAGATCTCATGGATCGTCACTGGAATAAAAAATAATAGATAAGAAATACCCGTGACTAGAAGAACAGGTGATGGTTTTCGCACACACAGATAGATCGACAAAAAGTAGTCTGACAGCTCGCGATAACTGTTGTAGAATCCTGAAAACTAGCCCTGATGGCGATACCTGTTGGAATGAGCTGGAAACTCTCTCAAAATATGCCCCCTGGCCTCTAAATTGATCTTGATGATTGTCGGACTGAAGATCCGACCTTTAAAGCTTCATATGTCACCCCCTGGGGGTTTGTGCACCTCTTGGGCTCAATGAGTGTGCCCTAGAGATTCCATCAGCAGAATATGACGATGTATAGCTCAAAATGATCATCCTGGTCTCCTCTGTAATGGGTCGGAAGGGATTCCTTAGATCTGCCCCGGAATGTCCCCTAGAACCCCAAATGTTCTTCCCTGAGAGTTTTGCCCTAAATGACTATTTTTTTCTTTATAAAAGATTCCACCAATGGAAACTAACGACAGGTGGCTCAATAGGTGCACCCTGGCTAACTCTTTAATGGGTCGGAAGGAATCGGCCAGATCTGAAACTGTCTCAAGCGGCCACACAAACCCTCTATCAATCACGGGCACCCTCACTGGCTCAATCATTGAACTGGACACTATAATGCATGATTAAATACCTGAATGGTATCTCTGATAGGCTAGGGTGTGTCTCTCAACACCGAAACTGATCAAGGGTGGTGGTTTCCTCCAGAAATCCACAAAACAACAAGGGGGTCGATTTCCTCCTCCTCTACAAATACCTCAACATCAAATCATAACATAGCATAATGAATTAGGTTGCTTTACCCTTCCTTTATAGCTTCCCGAAACCTTAATTCATTGTTGACCCTTTCCTTCCAAGTGACTTTTAATTTATTTTATTATTCCTTGATTAAATCACTTAATTAATTAATTAACCATTTTACCTCTAAAAAGTGATTTATCCATCCCGATGGATTCTCCGTCCATTGAAAGTCACTTCTCATCATCTTATCTTATGATACTCTTCCTCCCGATTCCGATGAACTATTACACTAAGATTTTTCTCCAAGTAATATGCCCATTATGACCTTCTTAGTGAATTTAATTAAGATATGACCCATAATAACTCAAAATTACGAAAATCATCGGAATGCAACGAAACCAAGGCCAAGTTGTGCGGAATGGATCCTGATGATGAATGATGCCAGTCGGGACCAATAAAACCCCTAAATATCTCTCGAACTCTCTGTTACCCCTATCTGGCTACTCTAGTAGGCATAACACTCTGTAATGTTATAATGTCCCAAAATGGGGACATTACAAAACCCTAGGGAAAATCAGCTCACCAAGGTGTAGGGGAACTAGGCCTTGATGCATTTTATCCTTCTCAGCTCAACACATAAGAAAGAAAGAAAGAAAGAATAGAGTGTTTCTATGGCAAGGCTAGAAAGAAAGAAAGAATAGAGTGTTGCTAAGGCAAGGCTCTATCTCACTTCAGCAAATAAATGGCTTAAAACCTTGGTAGGGACATGAGATAAGGACCTCCAATGTGTGCTTGTCACCTAGGGTTTAATTCAACAAATTATAATCATAAATGCAAGAAAAACAATACTACAACCATGCAATTAAGAAGTTTTGCAGAAATTCACTTACATTAAACCAAGAAATCATATAGCAAACCCTAGTTGTAATACCTTCCACCAAGAGAAATGCCAAAATGCCAATAAAAGTCCAAAAATGCCTTCCTTCAACAAGTGCGCCTCACAATTTCAGCCAATAACCCTATAAAGGGCGCAAATTTCAGACCTCACCAAGTGGTGAGTGAAAGATGATGAAAAAATGAAGGTAAAAACCCTCAATTTATACAGTAGCAATGACCTAAATTACTTTTTAGGTCATTAAAAGACCGACAAGGCCAAAATACCAAAATCATATTGTTTTATATTAAATGTTTAAATTAAAAACCTAATCAAGCCATAGAGAGACTTCATGCCCTTTCTAGGGTGATGTTAGCCCATTTTAGGGCAAATGCAACCTCAGGAGTGAAACATTAGCCCTCCTTGGGCTTGTCCAAGCTGCCACACATGCCAAAACTGCCAAAGTTGACTCCCAAAACGTCCATACTATTGGGTGATGTCATGGGCTTCCTGGGAGATGTCCTGGGCCTTCCAAGGCCAACATTCCTATGGAAAGGGCTCAACCCCCCTAGGTACAGGTCTTTTGAGTTGCCTCTGGTGGATTCGTCTGCTTCTCCCTAGCAGAAATGCTCTGCCCCCTTTTGGGGTCTCAACATCCATCAGGTGGGCTCTTCAGTCCCATGGAGGTCCGAACTAATCATCTCGCCATGTGTACCTATCCAATGTGGTACCTATCTGTCGGGCATGAACTTTCACATCAACAACTATGCCCTCCATGGGCTCATAAGTCATAGGGATCATAGCAATGTCAATCACATCTCATCATCAATATTTATTAAACATGTGCATAAAACCCATTTTTCCCTAGTCAATAGCTCAAAGACATTATACATATCTGCAATACAAGTTTGGGGGAAGTGATAGGACGTCCTATTAGGCTAGAGTCCACTGGAGAAGGGATGTTTCCGAAAAAGGATCAAATCCAAGTTATGTGGATGGGTGACGTGCATAGGGTATGTCATGAGAAAGGGTGCAGTGGTAGCAGGGGAATGCAAAGCTAACCTGTGGGTTCCTTTGTAGAAAGTGAGTTGCAACCTGTCCTGGATGCAAATATTTCCAAGCCCATTCATGCCTTTTATTCTTTAATTTTTTATTGCTTTATCTTCAAGAAGCCAATCAGGGGACACTGCCCTAGTGTGGTGACCAGTGGTGGCAATATTAGCCACAAGCACTTTCACGGAAATGATAAGTTTGGCTCGTGATGAGACCCCCTTTCTCTTGGTCATGCAACCAAGAGCCACTACCCTGGTGTGGTAACCAAATGCTAGTAGTTTCATACCGCTAGGTGCCCATGGACCTAATAGGATGTCTCATGATGAGATCCCCTATCCTCTTACTAGGTCTTGTTTTATTATTTTATTGGGTCCCTCTTGTTTCTTGTTGAGAAGCCTTTTATTGCTTTCTCGGGAATCCCTGGGAGAAGCATCTCAAGGTTCTTATTCTAGGCTTTTATCTTTTTCCAACTTACTTTTATCTTCTGGGCCTTTAGCCCCTTCTTCCCATAAGGCAAGGTGCAAACCTTAAATTATAGGCCAACCCAATGCCCAGACCATTGTAATGGGGTAGATGAGCGGGAAGCAAGATGGAAAGTGGTAAGTATGATGGGAATGGATGATGACTTCTCATAAATCCCCCCAGTGGAAAACCAAAACCTATGGGCATAGGCTTAGTAAGGCATCTTGTCATAACCCCCCAGACATGGTCAATTGGATAAGTATAAGATCCAAGCATTTGTTAGAAACAAAAGGAATTAAATGCACATATTCAAAGGTGTTTGAGGATCAGAGTGACACATACCATGATACTTGGACTCATTACCTCATGGATAAAGAACCATCTATGATGCAGGACCAAACCAAAGGTGATGGATGTTTTTGCTGTTGACAAAGTGGAGGAGATGAAAGGGAGAGAAGATGGGCCTTCTAGGGCCATGCTCAAGTCGATTTGGCTCTCGGTACTCCATGTCTATGACTTGTGGGCCTCGAGACATGATCTCCTAGTTATCCCTAAAAGTGGGGATAACAGGGCCCCACCACAGGGGAGTGGATGAGGAGAGAGAAGTAGTGGTCAAGGCAGTGGTCAGAGGAGAGATATGAGCAAAGTGAAGTGCTTTGTTTGTAAAAAGTTCGAGCATTATTTTGGACAATGTCTGAATAGGAAGAAGAAGAAGGGTGGTACCACAATTATAGCAGAGGAGGCAGATTTTCAGACACAGTTTCAGTGAGAGTGTGCTTTTCTTGTATGTTGCACTTCAGTTGAGACGACACCCAGTATCTGGTATATTGACAAGGGGCTTCGAGCCATATAACTGAAGTTTGAGAGCATATTTCTGATCTCAGAGACATTGAGGTTAGGATAGAGATTTCTCTTGGAGATGGCACATTGGTCAAAGTTGATGGGATTGTCACAATTACCTTTCAGAGAGATAACTTGCCACCTATATCATTCACAGACATTCTTTATGTCCCTAGGCTGAAGAAGAATTTGATTTTAGTTTCCACCCTCTAGGATAGAGGTCTTGAGGTTACATTCAGAGGCACCGAGGTACTCATTCATCCTCGGGGATCTGAACTTGCCTCAAGATAGGTGATTGGAGTGAGGGATGGGAAACTGTTCAGATTGATTTTTCAACCACTTCATGCATTGGCAGCGAGTGGCGACAACAATAGATATTTATGTGAGTTATGGCATCACAGGAGGGCTCACCTACTTCATGGGGCTCTTGGAGGACTGAGAGAGGTTGTGAATGGAGTGCCACAGATCAATATTGAGAATCGGGATGTTTGTAGAGGGTGTGCACTTGGTAATTTTACCAAGGCATCGTTCCCCAGCAATGACACCAGGTCAGCTAGGATACTGGATTTAGTACACACGTACATGTGTGGGCCCATGACTCGGAGGTCCTTGAGTGGCTATGAGTATTATCTCACATTTATTGATGACTACTCAAGGAAGACTTGGATCTATTTCCTGAAGGCCAAGAGTGAGGTCTTCACATGGTTCCAAGAGTTCAGAGCTCTTGTGGAGAACCAATCGGGAAACAGGATCAAATTCTTTCGGTCGGATAATGGGGGAGTGTATTCCTTGAGACAGTTTGTATAATTTTGTTCCCAGCAAGGAATTAGAAGATAGATGACTGTACGTTACAACCCTCAACAAAATGGGGTTTCCAAGAGGAAAAACCAGGCCATTACCAGTGCAACGAGATCCATGTTGCATGATCGTAGTTTTCCTTTATACTTATGGGTAGAGGCATGTGCTACTGTAGTTTACCTGCAGAACAGGAGCCCCCACAGGATATTGGGGAAGATGACTCTTGAGGAGGCCTTCACTAGTAGGAGGCCTGATGTCGAGCACATCAGGATCTTTGGGTGCTTGACTTTCTCTCATGTCGCCTCAGAGAGGAGGACAAAGCTAGACCCCATATCCCAGTAGGGGATTCTAGTTGGATACTCAGAGGTGTCGAAATCCTATCACATCTACATTCCATCACTTAGGAGAGTGGTGGTGAGCAGAGATGTCATATTTGAGGAGGATATGGCTTTTGCGAGATCTCTTGAGTCAAGAGTTGGAGTTGAGGATGATGCAGAGTCGCCAATTACAGTCTCAGAGGGAGCACAGCCTCAGATTTCGAGTACACCAGTATCAGGGGTGACAGGGTCACCATGCACAGCTTCAGGGCCACATTCAGAGCATGTTCAGTCATATGGGGCACAAACTTCAAGATCTCAGAGTGTTGAGACGAGTCCTGAGGAAGTCACTCTTGGGTAGAGAGACCTTACTTCTCCATTGACCCCTTTTAGGAAGAGGAGACCTAGATGGTTTCAGGAGACCCTGAAGGAAGCCAAGAAGAATGTAGGGGAGCCCAAGAGCCAGACCAGAGAGAGCAGGTCACCAGTCAGATTTGGAGCATATTTGGTGCTAGTGACGAGTATCAGGGATATTGAGGCACAGAATTTTGCGTAGGCAGTGGACCATCAGGTCTGGAGAGAGGCCATGGTAGAGGAGTATGACTCCATTGTGCACAATGATGTCTGGGATGTGGTTCTGAGGCCAGTGGGGAAGTCATTTGTGACTTCCAAGTGGTTTTACAAGACCAAGATTGTTACAGATGGTAGCGTTGAGAAACACAAGGCCCGTTTTGTGGAACGAGGCTTCTCACAAATTGAGGGAGTCGATTATGAAGAGACTCTCGCACCAGTTGTGAGATACACTTCTATCAGGACTATCATTTCCATAGTAGCAGAGATGGGTTGGACCATTCACCAGATGGATGTGAAGACTGCATTTCTGAATGGCTTTATTGAGGAGGAGGTGTACATAGAGCATCCACAGGGGTTTGAGGTGAGTGACAGGGAGACTCACGTGTGTCTTCTGAGGAAGGCACTATATGGTCTAAAGAAAGCTCCCCAAGCTTAGTATTCACGCATTGATACTTATTTGCTTCAGATGGGCTTCAAGAAGAGCGATGTTGATCCGAACCTTTATTTCATCATTAGGGGTGAGGACACGCTCATTCTCATTTTGTATGTGGATTATTTATTCATTATTGGAGCTGAGGATCTCATAACTGAGTGCAAGCTAGGACTTGCATCAGAGTTTGAGATGATTGATATCGGATTGATGAACTACTTTATGGGTATGGAGGTATGCTAGGAGGAGGTTCACATATTTCTCGGGCAGGGGAAGTATGCAACAAATATTTTGAGCAGGTTTCAGATGGAGGACTGTAGACCCATGTCTACACCTATGATCACCAACTGGAAGAATCTTAGTGCTTAATATATCCAGTTGGTGGATGCAAAAGTATACAGGCAGTTGATCGGTTCACTCATGTATTTGGTTAACACCAAACCAGATATTTGTTTTGTCGGTAACACTCTCAGTCGGTACATGGTTTAGTTGAGGAGTGTTCACATGGTTGGGGAAAAACACGTCTTGAGATATATTGTTGGGACAATGGACTATGGCCTAGACTATGTCAGAGGAGATGGAGTCAGTTTGGTTGGATACACAAATTTAGACTGGGCAGGATGTGTTGCTGACAGGAAAATGTAATGTCCCCCATCTCTTGATGAAGAGGTTTGAGAAGACTTAGTGGCCTAGGCATTCCCACTCATAGTCTCACACTGAGGCAAAAATTCAACCAAACTAAGGTTATATTATTAATTTTACTTAATAAAAAGTTGAAAAGAGATAAAAGATAACTCAATGAAGGAATAGAAGCGTTGGAGGTTGAGTTAGGAGTTAACCCTAGGGGTTAACTTAAATCAACAGGGAAATAGAAGAAAAGTATAAAGAGAAGGCTAGGGCGAACCTCTCACTCATTCTGGATTTTGGTATTTTGCTTGTTGATGCTCTTGAGCATACAGTTTTGAGGGTTTTGATATTACAAACCCTAGTGAGAAAATCGGTGGTGAAAGATTCCACTCACCTTGCTCCGAGCTTGGTCTCGAGGATGAAATAATCCACCCACACCATTCTACAACCATCATCTGTTCAGGAGGACTAGTAGGTTCGTACCAGTTGGATCAGCAGGGTCGTACCAACTAGGGTTTTCTTGCAGGGGCACACCAATTGTTGAGGAAGAGTTCGATCCAGCATATGGAACAAGATTGACAGGTTTTCGGCATTAGGGTTTTGCTTGCAATCCCTTGCTCATCAGTTTGAGGGATTATTGGAGGAGTTATCACATCCCTATCATCTACTGCAGGTTGGGACGATTTCAGGAGGAAGGGTACGCCTTGGTGATTCAGTATTTCTTAGATCTAGAAGGCTATAGGCTAGATCTGACCTTGAGACTTCTCTCAAGTGCTTGTAGATTCCCGATCTATCATCTCGGAGAGTTTAAAATGATTCAAAGGCCCCATTTTGCTAGGTTGTACTATTGGCCATATTCAGGGTTTCAGGAGGGTCGTACCATCCTAGGGTTTCTGCAGTTTGAGGAGGAGATTTAGTGTTTGAGCTCCCTACTTCAGGGGGAGGCTTCCATTTCCTTGATCTATCATTGAGGGGAATTTGGCAGCATTTGGAGGGCTTCATCTTCAGGAGAGACAAACCCTTGGTGTTCACTGTCTTCAGCAAGATGTACTAGCAGGTAGCAGGGTCATACCAGGAGCTTGAGGGTTAGGTTGAAACCCTGGTTTTGCAATTGAGCGTTCATCTTCTATTGCAGCCTTTGGGAGGCTTGATTTGTATCTCTGGGATTATTTTGTATGCAGCTCCATTATTTTCTTGAAGCCATCTACTTCTCTATTGTATCAGGTGCTTGGTTTCTTATAATAAAGTTCATCTATTTGCTTGTGGTTCCTATCTTGTGTAGTGTTGATGATATTAATACGATTGCAAAGATGCTTGTATAAATCTGTAGATGAATAACTGAATAAACCCTAAGGCCGAAATGTTCATGGCCAACCTGCATACACAACAATAATAATCAAATCAGTGGTTAGTTAGTGATTCCAAGCAAAAAATTGGCTTGGGATCATTACAGAAAATCACCTCATGGTGTTGCTTCAGTTTGGGGTCAGGACTTGTTTCCTGGTTCAGCTGGAAGCATAAGTCAGTTGCTTTGAATTCAAACAAGACAGAGTATATGGAGGCCATTTAGGCCAATTGCGAGGCCATTTGGCTTCGTAAGATGTTGGTTGGTTTGTTTGGTTAGGAGATGCCACCGACCGTGATTCACTGTGATAATCAGAGTTACATAAAACTCTCTGAGAATCCAGTGTTTCATGACCAGTCGAAGCATATTGAGATCAGGTACCACTTCATTCATGAATGGGTTCAGCGAGGGGAATTTCAATTGTATTATGTATCGACAGATGACCTGGTTGCATATATTCTCACCAAGGCCCTGCCATGGAGAAAACATGTCTACTTCAGAGACAAGATGGGCTTGGTGAGGAACACCTTCCTCGGTAAGAGGGAGTGTTGAGTTTTGTACCTTGGGAGGTGTTCCCCATCTGCTTGTAATCTCCTTAGCACATGTGGGATGGACTATACACTTTGTACCTTGTACTTTTTTATAATTTCACTTTTACTTAGGAGTTTTAAGTCAAAAGTGAAATTTAGTCGCTTATGCCTAAAGTGACTATTAATTCACAAAGTGGGTGAATTATAAACATAAAGTAGATTTAGGAAACTTAACCCAAAGTGGGTTATTGACTTAGATATTTTTGGGGAGATCTCAACCATTGATTAGATGGGAGATGAGATGATCTCCACCATTCCTATATTAGGTTTCCTTTTGGATGTCTAAGAGGGGCATAAAGGGTGAAGGAGAGGATCATTCTTCATTTTATCATTGTGAGAGGAAGACTTGGAGGATGAGGGTGAGGTTTGTTGCATGAGGTTGCTTGAGCTTGGGCACTAGATTTCATGGAGGGAGGCTACCAACATATAGCCTTGTTTGTTTATTGGAGAGGTTTCACACCTGTGGAGGGTGTGTTATCACACAGTTTGTAGCTAGGAGAAAAGGCTATAGGATAGAAGGCCAAACTCGCATAACAGGAACGTATCCCACCTAATGTCACCACAATGGGAAGGTTATTTCTCTTTAGGGAGGTTAGGCCCAGGGGAGATGCCCCAGGTGACCTGGGGTTTTGAAGAGGCAAAAGGATAATGAGACAAAGATAAGATTCCCCCCTTCACAAGTCACCACCAAACAAATAATCCTGGCTAAACAACCAATAATAAATTAAAACCCCAATGAAGAAAAACTACCCGAAACAAAGAAATAGCAACTGATATATGCAAGCTATACTTCAATGGCTTAGTACTTCATGCAAATAGATGATTATCTGAAATACATAAGCAATTATGGCAATAAATATTGATGAAGTCAATGTTTATCAATAGCAAATAAAATATAGCACTTCACCAATAAATATTGGGACAATGTGGCATTAAATGTAACCAATTAACAGTTCATTTAATAAATACTTCAAACCACCATTCAATTGCTCATAAAGTGAAACGTTGATGCATTAAAGATGTAATAACCAAGGATGATTTCAGCAACTAGGCTTAGTGAGTTAGTTGAGTTTAGGGTTAACGTAGTTAGGGTTTTGAAATTCAAAAGGTTTTGAGAGTGTTGTGATCAAATTCACTTCAACGCTGGAGGACTTTAGATCAGTGCCTTTAGGGTTTAATGGAGTCAAAGGTTAAGGATCCAAGAGTTTAAGGAGGAAAATACTTTAAGGACTAGAGGGAAGAGTTTTAAGGTGTTGCTAAGGCAAGGCCTCAAAATCAAAACCCTAGGTGAGAGAGGCTCACTCTGGTGTTGCTACAGCAAGGCCTTGTTCTCTCTCCTCCTTCCTGGAAAAACGACTAGCTCAAGAATAAAGTATATAACCAAAACAAGAGGGTTTGATGAGATAAGGTGTTTCTACAACAAGGCCTTTCAGCAAACCCTAGAAAGAGTATGGCCCTAGTGTAGTAGACCTAGGCCAAGGACGTCTCACTCTTCTTGGCTTCAAGTAGTATGACTAGCAAAAGAGGAAGAAGAAATAGGAGTGTAGCTATGGCTAGGCTCTTTCTTCTTTCTTCAATGGCTGAAAGTTTCTCTATCAGGGGACATGAGAAAATGACCTACTTGTGTGCTTGTCCCCTAGGGTTTTGATTCAACAATATTTATAAACATATGCAAGAAATTAAACTACAACCATTCATCAATAAGTTTTGCAGAAAAATACTTACAATTCATCAAGAAATAACCATGCAAACCCTAGTTGTAACACCTTCCTTCAAGAGAAACACCATAAAATGCCAAAAACGTCTTCCTTCCACAAGTGTGCCTTCCCAAAATCAGCCAAATACCCAAGATAAGGCGCAAATTCCAGACCTCCTTATGGTGTGAATGAGTGATGATGATAAAATGAGAGTCAAAATCCCTCATTTAGAAAAAACCTTGACCTAATTTTACATTTTAGGTTAGGTAAAAGGCCAACAAGGAAAAAATGTCAAATCATATTTTTTTTACATTAAATTGTCAAATCTAAACCCTAATCAAGAAAAAGGTAACACGCCACCCCTTTCTAGGGTGTTGTTAGCCCCTATTAGGGAAAATGCAGCCTCTTGAAGTGAGACGTTAGCCCTCCTTAGGCTCCTCCAAGATGCCACATGTGCCAACTGCCCTGTCCATCTACCAATATGCTCATGTTGATGGCATAAGCCTCCTGGTGACGTCCTAGGACATCTAGAGCCAACGTCCCACTGAAAATGGGTCAATTACCCTAGGTCTAGGTGTCTCGGGGTGCCTCTGGTGGAACGTCCTCTTCTTCTCTGGTGCAAAGTCTCTTATTAAACTATGTCCTATCTCTCCCCCCTTGATGGGGTCTCAACATCCATCTGGTGGGCTCTTCATCCCCATGGAGGTCTGAACTGATCATCTCCCCATGTGTACCCGTCCAAATGGTAC
>ML778008.1:1845165-1860352 GCA_009831015.1 Picea engelmannii
TCCACACTGTCAACTTGACTAGAACCTCTTCCTTCTAGGCTTACTCCTAGGGAAGCCAAGGGGAAAAGACCCTAGTTACTAGATATGATTTAACTTTGAAGTTCTAGGAGTTGGTTTTAATTTGTTAAATGGTTAAGGGGGGAACTAACCTATGATGCTAAGGAAACAAATGCAAAGTGAAAGATTAATTATGACAAGCAAGCCCTTCCCTAATTCAACTAAGACTAGTGCCTATATGTTGGGCAAGGGGTCAACTAAGTTTTGAGGGGGTTCAATTACAAAAGATTACAAGTAAATGATATTAAAACTATCCCACAAATAAAGATACAATTACTTACACAAAGAATAAGAAATGTTACAAGGATACAAGATATACAAAAGATACAAACGAACAAGATTAAAGGTGCCAAAGCGTGAGATTTAAAAGATACTTCAAGATCAATCACATAAGGCCAAGCATGCCCCAATAGCACTTACTCTATTGGACTGATTTTCAATGGCAACCACTAAAGCACTCAAGATTCAACAAGATGATGCCTCCCAAATGGGATACTCAACTTCTTCTTGAATCACACCACAAGAGCATAAAATAAAGATGTAATAACTTGGAAACTTAATGCTCAAGAAATAAAACACTTAGATATTCAAACCACAAGATTGCATGAAATATTGATGAAAATAAAAGTACTTGCAACATAGACTTCTAAACAACCATCAAAGGATATGCCACAAGTAAAGATTGTCTAGGAGAATAAGTGGTTAGGAGTTTTTTAAAGATTAGATAAATTTTACTTACCCTCCCCCTAACTAAGTGTTTGAACCTTAAACCTCCTCCTCTTGTTGCCAAATGGTTGTCGGATGCTCAAGATAGTGAGGCAACGAGGCCCACCCTAGCTTTCACGGTCAGCCCTGACAATAAGAGTACTTCCCGGAGAGGACACACACCTGGTGCACCACGAGACAGTCCCCTGCCACTACCCTGGTTATTAAACTGAAATATAAATGGAATGAGTGCAGAAATAAAATATTAAGTAAGCTAGGAATGTGAGAAGGCTTTGAGGGAGGACTCGTTCTTGAGGCTTTCCCAACAATCCCTTTGAAGTAAACCTGCAAAACTCAAGACAAAATGTGAAGCATGGAAGTAGATAACAAGCTTGAATAGAATAACAATATGAAATACTTCAAACCCTTTGCTATCCAACAAGTATAAACCAACAAGAATACTCTTTGCTAGTCTACTCTAGTAAACTACTTTACCAAATATCTACTCAATACCACATAATAAAATTGAACACCGCAAAGTCACCTCATATGTAAGAATGCAACCACAATACTCTTGGTGTTTCCAAAATCTTCCAAAGCTTTATTAATCCAAGTTAGAGTGTTGTAGAAACAAGTTGCTCCAACACTCTCAAGAGCATATGAGTGAAATGGCAACATGACAAGAGCAAGAGAGTGGGGTGAAATTCCAGTATAGTGACACTAGCTCAAAGAATGGTGAGTGAAAGAGTGAGGAGAGGTTCTTTTTATAGCTCAAGAGGCTAAGTGAAGGCACTTGGATGAGATCCAAGTGTTTCAAACACAAGAAATGGAGTGAATCCCAAGGAGGGGGGCACACCTCCTTAGGGTTTTGGTATGGATTGAGTGTGTGGATAGGTGAGGTCGAGTGTGGTGACCATTAACGGGTGAGGTTATAGGATAGGAAGGGCACACCTCTCATGGGAGGGGCCCACACAACAATTAAAAGAGTTTTTCAAAGGTTTGTGTGTGAGGGGGGCGCAAATCCCCCTAGGGGGCGTGAGGAAAGAGGGAATGGGCAAGTGAGGGGGTGTGTGAAAGTTATAAGGTGGGTTGGGTAGGTTAGGAATGAACTTTCTTTCCCTTTTCCATCTTTACATTTACCCATTAACTCATTTTTACAAAAATTACAAAATTGACTTAGCAATAAAAATTGTTGTTTTGACTAACCGACACTCTGGGTGGACAAATGACTAGCAAAACTTGTCCGAGTGAGATGAAACTTGGTCCAAGGGTGTAGCAGGTGCCTTTCCATTTTATTTGAGCACAAATACCCCTATTAAAATCCCAAAGACCTAGTTTTTACAATAAATGCTCAAAAACATTTAATTAATTAAATAATTTAAATCCCAACCTTAGGAAAATTAATTAAATTTAATTAATTAAAAAAAACCTATCTAGACTCAACGAAATTCCGTGAAACTTTCTACAATGTCTAACATGGTCATTTACATCATTCCTAAACAATATCTACCAAAGGATGAGACCATTAGAACGTCATTCACCACTTTGGAGGAATTATTGCAAGTGTGAGGGAAAAACTCATGGGAAATCAACTAGGCTAAAAAGCCCAGTTGATAACCTGATGATAAAAAACCCTCGGTGAAAAGAAAACTCCCAATGAAAACATTCCAAGGTACCTAACCTAACTATGATCCATGCAGACTTATTACATTATTAACCCACGTAGGGGTGCGGCAATTCCATTTACAAAATTTTGTGTTGGAGGCATAAAATGCCCAGTAGAACCAAATTGTCTGCAACATACTTGCATATGCTGATGCATATCTTCATGGCACATGGAGTTGACTCCCTAGTTGAATAGGTGGTCAACAGGCTTATTACGTAACCCTAGGGTAATGGTAATATTAAATTCTTAGATTTTCATCCTTTTACTTAAATTTTTGACATTAGCATTAATTGTTTCAGGATGTTTGAGAGTGGTTCCAACCTCATTGGACTTCATATGGAGAAAGTAGAATTTTAGATCCAAATCAAAATTCAATAGACTTAACGGTTTTCAGGATTTCAAGATTGGCAGGATTGCAACATTTCCACTGGATTTTATCTTGTATGAGGGTATGGTACTGGCATTTAATAAAGAGCACAAAGCAGTCTATGTACCTCGATGTTGGTGATGTTGATTGTTGAACTCTTTTGTCTTGACCCTAGTAAAAATGTACCCTTCACTCAAGTAAAATCACTTATTAGGCATGTTAAGATTTTTCCATCATATTTTAATGCAACTCATACCCAAAGAACCATGTATTTCATTTTTAATTTTTCTTTAATATTAAATTAATTTAATTTTAATTATTAAAAAGCAACTTAATGATAACGAATTTAGTTTCAACTCATCTTGTTCAAATAAAATATAGCATTGTGATAAAAAAAAATGGACAAGTTACCCATAATTACCCTAGGAATAAGTAGAAAATGACAAGGTAGCCTTAAAGCATAGATATAACCTATTAACCACACATCTAACTACTAAAGCACAAGTGCGTAAAAATTTACACATGGAAAATACCAAAACAGGTCATATTTATTATTAGAAGAAAAAAATCGATCATGCTTGATACGGTAAAAAAAATTACCACAAGAATACCAAAAGAAGTCAAACCATCCCCTTTTCATAATATTATTAGAAGAAAAAATTGATAGATGCCAATTACTTGACATTGTTTTAAATATAAATTGAACTTGAGATTTCTTTAGTATATATGGATATTCAAACCAAGGACACATAATTAGGACTAATTCGTGAAGAGGACGAGAGGTGGAGGGGTTCGATCCTGGATTTGATGCATCATATTCACTTTAAATTTTATAATTTTATTTCAAAAACAATAATATTAGAAGAGGGATGAACATAAGGCAAGTTGAGTCAATCTTTTCTAACTCAATCCAGTGAGTTTAGTCTGGAAGACATTTAAAAATTCAGTAATGTTAAAGATTGGTGTGATCTAGATCAGACACAATTCTCTTGAATTGTGGTTTCTTAACCAACGATTATAAATACTGGCCCAATAGATTAAGAGCACATTTCTAACCAAAAAACAATAGCAGTGAGTTGTGGTTTATTAGCCAACTACTAGAAATACTTGTCCGACAGATTAATAGCACATTTCTAACCAAAAGACATAAGGCAAGTTGAACTTTTTGTGAATGCCTAAAAAGGAAAAGTCGTAGACCTCGTCTTACCCAAACCAAAAACCAAAAAATGTTCAACAGGTTTCCAACCAACCTTTGACTCTGAGAGGATCGTTGAAAAAAAAGAAATCGCCTATAGTCGTTGTCTTGTGGCAGATGTTTTTGCAAAAATAATATTTGTATTTACTATGAGATGCATAGACAACAATGAGGAAAAAAATAAATATGCGTATTCAATATAATATACATAGTGCCACCACAATCCGTGAAACTAAAAGGCCTACACATTGAGCAGTGGAGTCTGAGATATACACGCAATTAAACTAAAAAGCCTACACATTGAGCAGTAGAGCCTGGGATATATACACAATTAAAAAAAATAGAACAAGCTTAATTTCTGGCTTTTTTTTAGAAACCATTGTCCAAAATTACAATTGTTCATTAACTCTTTGCAGGAATTGAAATATCTAAAGGTTCTTTTAAAACAAAACGAGAAAACAAAATGATATATTTTGAAACCAGAAATCCATTGAACCAGTGTAAGAAAAATTATTTATTAAAATGCCCTATTTTCTCTAGTCTATAAAAATTCATGAAGATTTTCAAGAATTCCCTGCAGGAATCTTGAATTACTAAAACCTACAATGCCACGAAGAATTGTGATGGAAACTAAACACGCTCATCACCAGGTTCGTCCTTCCCGCACTCATCAGTAGGTTCATCGACAGGAGGAAGAAGACCCTGCACAAACACAATGAAGCGGGTCCATCGACGGGAGGAGGAAGCAGAGCCTACACAAACACAGTGAAGATTTGTCATTTTAAATTACGCAAAAAAAAAAAAAACTACAACGAAACTCGGACAAAAAATCGAGAGCATTGAAAGAATCCTAATTTGAACAAAAAATTTAATCCTAGAATGTTGATAAACTAATTCTGACCATATATACGAACATGACGGATCTTCCTCCTCTCCCACATTTGCTCGAATCTTTAACCCTGAAAGTCTGAAAAAAGAACACATCAACACTATTAAAATCCTGCAATTCATAAATACAACCGGGTCTCGTCCTTGGGGATATTACACAAATGTATTGAAATTCGAGGCACAAGACAAGGCATGAACACAGAAGGTGTCAAGCGAGATCCCAAAAGGGTCCATAGAGCAGTACGCATCGAGCTTTGCATCAAACAATTTGATATATAAAAATAAAAAAACGTGTGGCATTGGTTTTCTCTTACATATGGTATATGTTCCCATGAGAAAATAACAGGGGCCATGGGATATGAACAAAATTCTGCCAAACACAAGACAACACAAAACCAGCGGAGCTTTTCCATTGTACCCTATCTATAACCAAACCTCAAAATGGGGAACAAGAAACTTTCTAATTACTAGTTTACCATGAACCAAGATCACCATGTACATTTTATTCTGATAGTGTCATGGTCTATCACTACCAATTCTAACAATGCCAAATTTCCAGTATTATTGGAAATGCCTGATGGTTCTGCCCAAAGGAGCAAGCTATTTCGACGGTTCAAAGGATGTGCCTACGTTATTTACAGTCAGATACTTTGTATGGGGTTTGTCCTCATGCTTCAATCCATGCCGAGTCCTTTTTTTTCAATTAGGGCATCGAGAAAATGAATATACCATACCATAAATGTATAGTTGGAGATCATCTTTTTATTTATTTGGGTACCCAAAAAAAATGCAGAAATACTGCCATGGCTATATAGTTGGAAAACATTTTTTTCCAATTTGGGCACTCTAAAAGGTGCAGACTCCTCCAACAAAGACACATCCATCCACCATTTTTTTTTCATTTGCACACCCCAACAAATATGCAAAATTCTTACTGGGAGATGCCAAAAAACATGAAAATAACATTGATTGCATTTGTAGTTAGATTCTCCTTGTTGTTTCAAGTGCACAAAAAGAGACAAAATCTATGGAAATAAATTTTTACATCCATAGATGTAAAATATGAAGAACTTGAGTCCGACGAACATTCATCTGGGTGTTGAAGAAAAATTACATACACACATGAGATTCTTTTGTTTCTTTCCAAATCTTGATATGATTATTTTTTTTTCAGTCGATATGCAATATTGCATTGTCCTCATTTAAGGTAAATTTTCTATGTATCTGAAAGTCACGCAGTGTTTAGACATTGTTTGCCTTTTTTTGTAGGTATGCTTCATATGACAATTCTTCTTATCCAGGAAGCACATATTGTAACAAAGGTTGTCTAATTATACAAAGTAAGATTGTGTTGCCCACGGTTCGGATGGCAGTATTGAAGCAATGTCTATATATGTAAGAGCATTTTTTACTGCATCGCAGACAATCAATTGTATCATCACTTATGAAAGAAGAAGAAAAAGCAAAAGAGTTTCATTTGGCACATACAGGCTCGAAGGGGGTCGAGTACGCATTCAATGCAACCAAAACACCCTCAACCTAGGCACGTGAGCGTAGTAGTTAATATATTGAACAATATAATATACAACTGCACAACCAAAAAAAGAGAAAAACTACAGAAAATTGGTGAAGACAATTTGTATGAGAAAAGTGAGGATGAAATTGTAAATGTATACACACAACAGTTGTAGATCTAGTTAGTTTCTTGAGATCGTGTACTATGTATGTTCGCAATTTTGTTACAAATGTTGCTTGGGTTGTGTGAAAGATCCTTTCTTTAACATATCTTTTCTTTGTTATATTTTTTAAGAGAATAAGTGGAAATTTCCCTTTATACAACTGTTGTTCCATTGAGGAAAACAAATTTGAATAGGCGTCGAACAATTGCAGCTGCAACATGGAACAATGCAATAGTTGTGTAACATAACCAAGATACATAGACATGTGAAAGTAAAGAACAAAACTAGATATGGAGAACATCACCATTTCCTTGTCATTGTCTGACTCTCCATATTTTATATGGAGAATGTGTTGTGAGCCAATTTTTCTCGCGAGTGTGACAGTTGTACCAATGGTTCTGATTGGGTAAATGTTGTTGTTCTATGCAAGTTGGTTGATATTTGTGTCCGGAACAAAACGATATTCTGAACAAATAGCGGGAATTGTTTCCACAATACTTTTTTCGTTGAGAGATATAATCTGATCACAATCACCAAGGTCATATACTGTTTTGGACAATATATTAAAATTTGTAATGGATATCCCATTACCTGGAAATTTCTTTTTTGCATGTCTCTGGACAAGTTGTGTGGGAATAGTCAGTGTGAATGTCATCAGGGCCTCATTGTTTGTCATGTTAGCACGCATAATGGATATAGTTTTGTTTTACTTGTCCAAGTAGGTGCTATAGACGACCATTATGTCCCTGAAGAACACTTGTCCAGTTCAACGGTTGTTCAAGCCCTCTATTGATAGTATTCTGGGTGTTACAAGTTTAGACCTGGTAACATTTTTTGAACAGGAAAAGTAATGTGAATGGTAGTCTGCATTAGTTTTTTTTTTTTCTTTTTTCCTGGCATAAATGTACAAGTAGATGCACAACTTGGATGAAGTATGCAACCATAATTTTGCAACCAGACCTCTTAGTTTGTGAAACTTGCACTATGTTCGGTGTCTCGCTTGTGCTTGTTGATACTTCTTGTGAACTGCAAAGTATGTGTTATGGATGAAATCAACATATTGACCATGGCATAGATGAATAAATAGTCGGGGATATTTGTTTGGTAAACATATGAGGAACATAATGTATGCATCTTTACCTTTGGCCTTGTTGGTCTATTGATGTCTACGGTGATTGACTACTCATGGCCATGTCACTAGTCCAACTTTTTCTAATGCAAGGATGTGTAGATGAACATCAGAAGGACTAAATAAGCATATGCATTGTATATTTTCCATAATTGTTCTAAATGTCACATACAAGGTCGAAGGATATGGAATACAAAATAGGGTGTCAAGGGATACTCAGGAAACATGAGGACCCGATGGTCAAATTGTATGCCTCGGATTCTTTGACTGCAAAAAATGTGTAACAGTAAATAGGGCGTGATGGGGGGGTATGATAGCCAATCTATATATCACAGAACCTCTGAATCCAGAGGCGCAATCTTGAACCCGCTAGCCCGGGAACCTGCGATCGAAAAAGTGGCCTAGTATGGAATGAGGTAGAAGCATGACTATAAATGTGAACCTGTGAGTCTGCCAACCCTCACACCTAGAAATTTTCAAAAAGACGAATAAGAAAAGCAACCAGAAAGAAAAAGTAGACAAGAAAAGTTAAGTATAGAAGAGAGGAAAAAAAAAAGGGATAATAAAAAGTGGAAAAATCAGAAATGGGGAGGGCAATGTTTGGAAGCGGGAAGTCTCAACAAAGGCCCATTGTTTCCAAATCATCATTTTCTAGTCCAATATTATATGCACCGACCCATTTTGTATGTTTGATTTACTAGCATAGTTGGTATACCTTTTCGAAGATTGTACCACAACCCCCTCAGCTGTGGCATATAAGAATTCATCTTCATGTCCAACCAATCTGTTTCTTTCAATGTAGCAATGTCAAACATACAGTGGACATGAAGGTAAGTTAGTATGTAGAAATACATGTAGAAGAAATAAATATCGTTCTATTTATTTCAATGTAGCAACAAAGAGACTACAATTCACATGAGAATAAGTTACTATGTAGAAAGATACGTAGTATCTACATACAATAAAATAGGTGCAAAGCAGTAGTGTAACACTCATGTTTCCCCCATATTGTAACTAATCATAAAATAGGATTACCATGCTAAGTCATGTGGACAGTGTAAATGTATTATTGTTTGAGTTGTCAATAACTGACTGTGGGGGTGAAGCCTTGAAAGTACTAGCCATGATATCACTAGAGGAAAGAATGTGAAAACTATAAGGGAGGGTCATTATATCAAATAACCCCAAATTCCCTTGATGAAGATAATAAACCTCCTTCGGATACCAAGGGAGAAATCAGTTAATGAAGAAAGGACCAGTAGTTGAATTATCAACCACTCCCATAAATGGAAGCATGGACAAAACTGCAAAATGATACCCTGAAGTACCACTGGGTATGGTAGACCAAGTTGACCAGAGTTCCCTTCTGAAAGAAGGAAAAGGATGGGTCGAGATCCATCCTAGAAGAAAGAGATACAAATCAATAAGGAGAGGGCGCATAGCTCTCCAGTGGAGAATGAACAAAAGGTCATGAGCTTGATGCTAAGTGAGCATCTGATAAACCTCGTTGAGGGCATAACAGAGAAGGAAATCTCTGAAAGTTTGCAGAGAACAGAACCCGAGCATAAGATGAAATAGAGAAAGATTCCTTGAGAACTGCAAGAGTTCCCTGGTGATATCATGGCTTGGCACGGGGGTGGCCAAAGTGCTAAGAATGAATGCCTTTTAGCCTATGGTCAGGTGGAAGGACGAACACCCACAATCAGTTAGTTAGCTACCACCTGTAATAGATAAGTAAATCGCATATCTTGTGCATTTAAGTGGTACTGTGAATTAAAGTTGGATATCCTATGAATGTTGCAGGGATAGATATGTTTGCTTAATGATTTATATTGTACCCATTTTTGGTGTCTGCTTGATTGTATAATTAGACAAGTAGGATATTATATGGATGGGATATGTTTTATACTCATAAATTCTTGTGTCTCATGGGGGCTTAAGCTAGAGCCACGAACTGTGAGTTCGTTGACCTTGGGAATAGTTTCATGTATGCATGTCGAACCTCCTAGTCGTTTTGAGTCCCTTGGAGGACGAAGTCTATTAAATCTTAGGAGAGATAGTGAATGTATGCATAGGCTTTCTGTGAGGCAAACAGAGACCGAGAACCACTTAAGTTCCATAGTTAAGAAATGAATGTAAGGGGTGCGCGAAAGGATTCTTCCAAGTGTTACGTCCAAGACAAAGAGCGCAAAGCTCTTAAGCCTTCCACAACTAACAAAGCTCAGGAAGAGTAGCAATATTGAAGTATCAAAAGGGAAGGTTCCTTTGCTCGGATGACAAACGAATGAGAAACTATTCGGAAAGAGCCAAGGTCTGTTGTGACCATTGCATATGGAAAGGAGTGCAGGAATTAACCCCTTAAGTCCTCTGAACTTCGTGAGTTAGGTGAACTGTGAGTTTGTCATAAGGGAAGTAAAAAATCCCCTAAGTCTCGAATTTAATCTGGACAGTGGATCTCTGGCTCCATCGGGATCCTTATCGACCATCCTATCTATGATATTCGAAGTCCTCACTTCAGGAGAGTCACGTGTTGGAGTGACCAAAACCCCGAAGGCGAAGTGACAGAGAACTTAGGAGACACTCACAAAGTTACCGAACACTCTGCAACTCGGTAAGGAGTTCTTGAATGAAAGTTGTTAGGAGGGCACAAATTTCCCTTTGAGGAATAGAAGGGACAGAGACCTTCAAGGTCCAAGCAGTTGAAGCTCAGAAGAGATAGTGCTAAGAGGGCATAAGAGTAGGAATTATTCGAAGTCCGAAATCTCAGAAGAGATAAGAACTTTTCAGAAGTGCAGATGAGGTCCAAGAGACAGACTCGTAGGAGGACCAATGGTCGAGGCCTTTGAATACTTAGAAAATCCTCTAAGCTAGAGGAAGTCGAAAGCTCAGGAGGAGGAGCAACAACAGTCATCACATCGATTTTGGAGAGGAGATTAGACCATTAGATCATCGTCTAATGAATAAAATAAGAACGGAGGAGAGGAACGGATTCCATCTGTTGGATTTGAGCACGAAGGACCGATAACCATTGTATCCGGAAGTAAATTCAAGAGACTTAATAGGTGGGACCGCCCATCGTCAAGGAGGATAGGTGGTGTAAGATCCATAACTTTAGAGGATTGTGGACATGGAGGAGGACAAATAGTCGGAGTAAATATCGGTCGTTGATCGTGAGGGGACATGCGTCAGCATATCAATAACTCCGGAGAAATCACTTCGAGAGTTTTCGATTGAGAGTTGAAACTCCTGAATCCCAGAGGTCTGAAGAACCAAAGTGTTGAAGGGCTGAAGTGTCGAAGTGACGACGGGCCAATGTGTCGAAGAGCCGAAGAGATCTGGACCGTCATATCCAGAGGACAGGTGGCATGAATCTGTGGATTCCGGGTAAAGACCGGAATTAAACGACAATTGTCAGTTCTAGAGGATAGGTGGCGTGAATCTATGGATTTTGGGTGAAGACTCGAAGTAAATGTCTACTGTCAGATCGTCTGAAGTAGATCTGAACCATTAGATCTAGAGGACAGATGGCGTGAATCTATGGATTTTGGGTGAAGACCTAAAGTAAACGTCAATCGTCAGATCATCCTAAGTAGATATGAACCGTCAAATCTAGAGGACAGGTGGCGTGAATCTATAGATTCTAGGTGAAGACCCGAAGTAAACGTCGATTGTCGGATCATCTGAGGTAAAACTCAAGCATCGGATAGCCAAAGTGAATCTGAGTCGTCAGATCAACAGCTTCGGGAAATCCATTCGAGATTTTCTCAGTTGATATTTCAGATTCGTGAAGTCAAAGTGAAGCTGAGTCGTCAGATCATCTGAAATGAATATCAAGCATTGGATCACCTGAAGTGGATCTAAGCCGTCAGATCCAAGTGAGACGTGGCGAAAATCTGAGAACTCCGGATAAATATCTGAAGTAATTCGTAGTCGTCTGATCTAAGGGAGACGTGGAGAAAATCTATGGACTTCGGGTAAAGACACGAAGTAATCCTCGATCGTCATATCAAGAGGACACGCATTAGTGGATTATAGCCTCCAGATAAAAGCCATTGGGAAAAAGGGTGAATTTTGAGATTTGAGATCTCAGAAGTCTGAAACCCGAAGGAGATCTCGACCATTGATCGAGAAGAGGGCCACACCGTTGATCCAGTTGAAAGGTCAACCACCCGAAGTAAAGGTAAGACTGTTGATCCAGTTGAAAGGTCAACCACCTGAAGTAAAGGTAGGGTCGTTTATTAGGAGGACATGTGTCCGTAGATGGTCAACTCAGAAGATTAAAGTATAGAAGAGAGCAGGGTTTTGAGAGTTGAAACTCCCGAAACCCGAAATCACGAAGGAGATCTCGTCCATTGATTTTGCAAGAGGTCATATCTGATCCATAGGTCTGAGAAGGGCATATCTGAACTACCAGCTTTCGAAGTATCATCAATATCGGGAGATCGACGGTCCCGTAGCATTGCAGGGATAGGAGTTGCACGGACGTTAAAAATTTGAGGGTGGGCCGCAATTCAAACCATGGATTTGAAAAGAGGACATGTGGAGGCTTGAGGAGAATTTCCAACCGAAAAGAATTTTGATTCAAATCGCCTTTGGTCATGTCCGCAATCACACGGTCCCATAAGGTCATCACTCAAGGTCACATCAAGAGGGGGCTTATCCATAAAAGGAGCTAACACCCAGTACTCTAAGATTTCGTAGGGGGGTGAAAGGGAAGGTCGTGGGTGCCATTAAACCTACACCAAGAAGCTGAAAGGTCATGTGTTTAATTACATAATGAGACCATCAAGGTCTCAGATAATTTTGGCTTAAAAATCAAAGATCCTTGAACAGGAGGTCGGACCGGTTCCTCGACTTTCCAAATTAGAAACCAAGAATGGAGATTTTTTCCTTTAAGAAAAGAGAAAACTTGTATGCCCCATTGTGGGTGTGTTACAAGCAGAACAAATACATAGACAATAAATGAAATACTAAACACTAGAATATGAAATAAGAGTAGAGGCATGCACCTCTGCAACTCCTCCTCTACATCTGTGGCAAAGAGTCCATCGTCCTCTCCAACCACTCTATTTGTTTAAATGTAGAAATGCAGTAAAAAATACAATGGACATGAAGGAAGTTAGTATGCAGGAAGACATGTAAAAAAAAAAAAATAGAGTTCGAATTTTTTCATTGTATTGACACAAAAAATACAAAGGACATGAAGATAAGTTATTATGTAGGAAGGTATGTAATATCTACATACAATAAATTAAGTGAACAGATATACAGACAATAAATGAACTACAAAACACCGGAATATGAAATAACAGTACAAGCATGTACCTTTGTATCTCCTCTTCCACCGCTGCAGTTAAGACTCCTTTGTTTTCTCCAGCTATTGTGTTTGTTTGAATGTGGGAACGCTCAAAATACAATGAACATGAATGGAAGTTGGTATGCATAGGAGAAAAAGTAATATGTACATACATTAAATGAGAATCAACGAATAGAATAAAAGATAGTTAGAAACATGAACCTTTTCTTTTCTCCATCCATGGTTGCAATTATATAAAGTTTTTCCTGCCCAAAATATATTACAAGCCGCAAAATATTAATAAATTGCATGGCCATAGCTAAATGATTTTGGTTTTCTGTAGAAAAGTATTGAGATATGCTTCGAGACATGGAAATATAATTTTGCAGTATCTTTGGTGTACATCTCATGTTTCAAGTACAAGACAAATTGTATTGTGGTCACACCAGTCTGTGTAGAGGATAAAGAGGATGTATTGTGATATGGGCACATTTGACCATATATGGTTAGTAAGTGTGTTTTGCACATGTTTTATCTTAACAAAAAGACAACAGACATTGTAATTGCACATGTAGTTGTCCAATCATTTCTTATGTCACTATTTTGTACCATGTCAACACTGAAGTATCCTAGAATGACAATGGTTTCGTCCAAATGTAAATGGTGTGATGCATTTGAGAACACATTGATTATGCTAGAAATGTTGTACGTCAAACAACATAGAAACTGAATACTGCAATTCGCAATTCACGGAACACCACTCTTGGTAGAACCATCTCAGTATCCTTTTCTTCTACAATAACATTTTTAAAAGACATGTAGGTATGGTCCAGAACTAGGAAAAAATAATTGGAGAAAAATTTAAGAGCAGGACAGGTGGGCATGTAACAGGCGCCAGATCTTGACTTCACCAGACATGACAAACAACAGAACTACAGGTCCACTCGCGGGTGCAAGACCTGAACACCACAAAGTGCAAAAAAACAAAACAACTCCAACTGTCGATGCAGGACCCCAACCCTGCAAATCCGAAGTAAACAAAATAAAACAGCAAGCAACAAACCAGCAAGCAAGCACGAACAGGCCCAACTGCAGCCCCAAGGCCTCAAACTCGTAAACTTGAGCCAAACAACAACAAGCAGCAACCAATGAACCAATGAACAAGCAACAACCACTGAACCAGTAAACAATAGATGTATCTCCAATGATTACCAAACTGCAGCCCAAGCACAGAAGGAACCAGAAATATATGACGAGCACGCTAGTAGAAATAATCAAACATTCTTACTTGCAAACTGAAAACAGTGAACAACAAAGAACGAATAGAAAATTAAATTATGGCATCGAAACTTACTCCTAAACGATGAACGACAGAAGCACAGGTCGAATTGTGGGTGTAGCACCTGGACCCCGCAAAGTAAAAGAAAAAACCAGATCCAACTGCGAATGCAGGACCCCAGCCCTGCAAAGTTGAATTAAACAAAAGCAAGCAACAAGAACCAACAGGGCCAACCGCAGGCACAGGTCCCCAACCTTGCAAAGTTGAACCAAACAACAACAAGCAGCAATCGATGAACCAGAGAACAAGAAGCACCCATTGAACCAATAAACAATGTATGTATCTTCAATGATGACCGAATTGAATTCCAAGCATAGAAGAAGTATGAAACATACAATGCCTATTCAACTGGCGGTGGACAACAATATTGTCCAAATTCACTGCAACATTGTATGGAAATATTCGAGGAAAAATGTACTCTGAAAAGCCTATTTAGGTAAACATTTAAGGTTGTAAGACTGTTTAAGGGACTTGAGGTATGCAAACATTTAAGTTGTTAGGACTGTTTCAGGACCTCACGCTATGTAAACATTTAAGCTATCAGGCATATTCAAGCACCTCAAAAAAACTGTCAATGCTCTAAACCTTCAATATGTAAACATTTCAATAAAAATACAAATGACTAATAATAATAATAATAATAAAATGACATATTAATATGTGATCAATATAGTCCCTCTACGCCTTCGGCATGGACTAATAATAAAAAAAACATTAAAAAACAGCCTCCATGCTCAGAACTTTCGGTATGTAAACATTTCAGTAAAAATGTAATAAAAATTAAAATAGAGCGTCTAAGCTCAAAACTTTGGATATCTACACATTTACAACATTGGGAACAACAATGACATATATATATATATATA